>CAAKMY010033749.1:0-19351 GCA_901111285.1 Corrigiola litoralis | reverse complement strand
GAGGAGATATAAAACTATCAAGGGGTGGAGGAGAGACAAATAGCATGGAGAGAAAAGGTGATGTCGAAGGGGTGAGGGGGGGGGGAGGAGATATAAAACTATTGAGGGGTGGAGGAGAGACAAATAACATGAAGAGAAAAGGTGATGTCGAAGGCGGCGCACGAAAATGGAGGCAATGCATGAGATGGAGGTGGAGCAGGGGAGTGGGGAGGTGGCAATGTAAGGGTTAGGGAGGTAGAGGGAGGAGGTGGGAGTGAGATGACGTGGATTTGGGCCATCTATAAAATGGTCTTTTTGTAACTTGTAAAACAACTGTCTCATGAGAATGTTGTTGATAATTGTAAATCTTATATTATTTGTTTTCTTCTTTTTCCAAATATCGGTAAACCACACTCTTATGTTAAGGTGACATAGTCAACGTCATGTGTCGACATCTTTTTGATGTTTATAATATAGACTTCACATTTGATTCGACGATAAGATAACTTACGAGATGTTGTGGGTGGGTGCATACTCACCTCATCCCTTAACCAAGTATTCGGGGGTTCCATCCTTGTGTATAGGAATTAAACATATGCATTTATTTGCTTATCATCCACATCTTGTAATCGCATATATACGTGGAAAAGGATTATATTAGTCACTACTTTCGGTGGTACCAGACCATCATTGTCTAAAAGAATTGGCAATCGGGATATAGTACAAAACTAGAAGTAAGACAAAGGGAATGTTCGTATAATTTCTAACCTTATTCATATCCAGCTAGTCTCTTATACGTTATAGAGAGGGGGAAGGCAAAGCTAACCCCTAAAGTTATCATTCATTGTGTTAACAAAAAGTGATAATTTAAACCCAATAATGACTAATATAAACTCATTAACAACCAAATCTATTTTAAGTTAAAATTAAACCGTCCCTTTAAATAATTTACGATTCACATCGTACCACCAAGGTGCACATGGAATATTAAATGGGCCTATTTGGGTACATGGAGTGGTTTTAAACGTGTGTTGTGCAGCTACTATAAGTGGTGGTTCTAGTTCTAGGGAAACTGATTTTTACACTCCCCATTTTTATTTTTACACTCCCACTCACCCCCTCTATGTGAGAGCACAGATTCCTGTGCAGAAATCTACTCCTCTCACATAAGGAGTGTAAAAATCAAATGGGAGAGTGTAAATATCATTGCCCTAGTTCTAGTCTATAGCACAAGTGAACTAGTGTAACAACTAAAATGAAGCCCAAATGGGCAGTCCACCAAAGTCAGTATCTCAAACCCAAATCCCATAAACTGGGCCGAACAAACATCGAGCGTTATCCCACGCGCCAGAAAACAGAATAAAACAGAAATAGAAAGACAGGAAATTTAAGCGAAAGATTTGGCATAGAGAGAGAAAAGTGAAAGAAGCAGGAAACAAGGTCTAACATTGGGCCCCACAAAACATCACTGTTAAACTGAGATACAGACGATGTATTATGACGTACCCTTTTTTTACCTGTTTAAGACGTTTCAAATACTAAAAATAACTGTATCTAAAAAGAATAATAATAGTAAGTAATAGTGCACTTTTTAATAGTATGTTGTTGCACTCTTTTAATTTCCATCAGACCATCACCAAACTGACACAATTTAATGTACCCCAGATAAAGTAAACTAAGTGCTTCAGTTCAACTATAACTCTTTTTTAGTGAGAGAAACTGAATAAATAAAACACACTAAATTCTGCTTAAGTTTTCTCTTTGCTAAATTCCCTCTTTACCCAATATTATTCTGGTGAGTCTTTATTAAGTGTGACCTTTTTATAATGTTATGTTCATGCTTTGGTTATTTGAGTGTTGTTTTTTTGGTGGATTGTCTATGTTGCTTAAGCTTTTTGATTTAGCTTGTTGTGGTGTTTTTTTAGTTTGGTTGATTATTTTGTGAAATGTTATAGAGAAAATTGTTGGGTAAGTTGAATTGGGCTTAGTTAGAGGATTAAAGTCAAATGCTTTTGAGAATGGAAGAAAGGGAATTGTTGTGGGTTTGATTTGGAGAATGGTGTAGGAAATGTGGAAGTAAAACAAGTGGTTGTATTAGAATGGTGAAGGGATGAGTATGAGTGAATTAGAGTGGATATAGAGTGTTTCAACATGCAATGGAAGAACAAGGTGATGTGAGGGTGAGGGGAGGAGTTGTGTGGAAGTGGTAGGAGGAAAAGAGTGAGTGAAATGAAGGTGATAAAGGGTTTTTGAGCATGGAAATGAAAGAACAAAGATTGAGTAGCATTTGGTGTGCAAGAGTTTGGAATAAGAATGGGGGTAAGAATCTTGGTGAGGGGTTTCTCACCACTTAGGTTACTTTTCGCGGAAGGTATTAATCTATGCAGAATATGGAATGTTTAAGTGCTAGGATGAAAAGAATGAGTTAAATGGAGGTGATAAAGGGTTTTGGGCATATCAATGAAAGAGCTAAGTGATGTGAGGTATAAAGGCTTTGGTATCTATTGAGTAGCATTTGGTGAGCAAGACTTTGGAATGTGAATGAGTGCAAATGGGTAGAGTTACTTTTCGCGGAAGATATGAAATCTACGCAGGTCATGGCATGATTAATGGATATCCCTGGTCTTGTTGTGGTTTATGAGTGAGGCCTTGGAAAGTAGAGTTGTTTTAATACCATGGTAAGGGGTTTCCTGGTTTTGTTTTGAAGCTGTAGTGTGATCTTCCACCTAGCATACTACTCTTTGCGGAGATGCGAATGTTTGTTGTATATCCCACCTCTTGTTGTGGTTTTTGAATGACGGCTTTAAAAGCATAATTTTTGAGCTCACAAACCATTTTGGTCGGTTTCTTGTCTCTTTGAAGTCCTGGTGTGTTTCTCTGCGAAAAAAGCTGAATCTTAGTAGGTTCGAAATGATTAATGTGTATCTCTCTTTTTTTGTGTGGTTTTTGAGTGCAGGGTTTAAAAAGAGACTTGTCTTAAGTACCATGCTGAGGGTTTACCTTCTTTAATTATGAAGAATTAATGTGATTTTTCATTGAAGATACTAACTAAATCTTTGGAGAACCAGGAAGCTTTAAGTGTACTGCTTGTGGTTTTAGATATTGTTGGGTAGAAGATACAATAAGTTTTACGGGTGCTACCCAATATGCAGTACGGTCTGGTACGTGGAATGAATCAGGGGACGTAATTCGCTGGCTAAATTATGAACATTAGCCTGTAATGAACCAAGATATTGCATTATCACATTCCAAATTTCCAATTCTACGATTCTGGAACATGGTACGCCCAGGGGGTTGTTTGTGTGTGTGTGTGTGGGGGGGGGGGGGTTTAGAGAACTAGGTAACACACTTTTGCTGTTTGGGACTTGACTTGTGTTGGTCTAGGAGGAACTTTTGAGGACAGGAGCTTTTGGGTGCTACTTATCTGTCATTTCACTGATTCCCTTACAGGAAGCTAGAAAAGCTAGCTTAATCCCTAATGCACTTTAGAACAACATAAATCCTACACGAGGGTGATTATATATGGGTGCTAGAGGTTTATTAGTAAACAGCTCAGTAATGTAGCTACTCAAGCTTTGCCAACTTTAGCTGGTTACCTTGTTCCAACAGTTTTTGATGAAGATTTTTTCTTCTTCTTGGTGTGTGTGGGAGGGAGGTTGCTGTTCTCGTTGTCTTCACCATATCCTTGGGATGAGTACTATCTACTGGATTTTGTTAATCACGTAAGAGATGTCCCTTGAGCTGCACGCTATTAAAGTCGCTTGTTGCGTCATGGAACTAGATTAAATTTACTTTTGTGGTGGCAGGCGTGACAGGATTTAGATACGATCCTTAGTGATAAGTTACCTAAAAATGCCTCAATAAATGATAGAAAGTGTCAATATTATTTTTTTTTTCCTTAGCTTTTTGCATGGCAATTTAATTTCCAAGTACTTGGTTCACTTTTCAGTCGTATTAATATACCTAGTTTACACAGCACTATCCCAATAAAATGAAAAATCATGAATGTGCATCTTCTTTTCTAGTATGTATCAAGAAACAACCCTCTATTTTCTACTTGCCTAACTTCTGTTATCCGTATGATTATCAAGTATCTCGTCCGCAATTCATCAGGGGCTTGTGCTTTATCTCTTTCAAAATTTAAATGATTAAAATTGTGAACTTACTTAACATAATATGTAGATGTCAAATGAAAGCTGAGCTGGGGATAGGAGCTGTTTCTTTGGAAGGAAACTACTGAACTTGTTCTAGACTTTTCTTGGATATACTTGATACATTTGTTGAATTCTACTTGTATTTGATGGTTGTGACACGATATTAAATTTGTGACGTATCCATATGTTGTATATATGCCATTTCTAGTTTAGTTTCCATACACCATTAAACAAACTTGAGATTTTGGCACTTTGCTGATGCCCAGCAAATGTTGTACAACTCTAAATAGGTTGCCATAAGCGACAATTTTGCAGAGCTGTAAAGTTGTCTGGTCTTTTTGTCTCTTTTAGCACATAAGTGCTTAGTGCTATACGCCTGTACCACTATCAACTTTCATGTAGGTAGATATATGCAATAAGAAGCTGTCTGCCTCATTCATGAGGCGGTGAATAAGTCCTATGTTATTTATTATTCATGCATGATCGTGCTTCTACTCTTCCAGCTCTCATGCTGTAACTCATGATGGACTTTTCTACCTCTTGTTTTAATGACCTAATCTCTAGAATTCTCCTAATACTGTTTTTTCCCAGAAATGCGCTCTTCTATATTCAACGTGTTATTAGAGTCAAACAGCTCCCATGTAGGGCTCATTGATTTTCTTATTTGCTGTCATAACGCGCGATTATCTGTGTTAATTGTAGCTATAGTGATTCGTCAAAGTCTTATGACATTTCCTGTTTTCTTTCTGAGCTATGCAGAGCCATTTTGGCAATGATATGATGATGTTATAAACAGCAACTGATACCCGTCAGCACAAGCTACTGGTTTCCATCACTTTTTTTGGTGTATTGAGCTTGTGCCAGCTTTTGTGGAGGAACTTTGTGTGCGACAAGCATGTCTGCGGCAAAAGTAATTTTCACTTACAAGCGAAAGCGATTATCTTCTTGTTCTGGGGTTGGCCATGCGGATGTTTGTTCTGATATATCGTCAGATATTCAAGCTGGCAAACATCAGGCTGCAGCAAAGGAGAGTTCTGATGGCACAGATAAAGAGCTACTGGTGAGTGTTATTGTACTAGTGAAGTTGAGACCTGAAAACAAGAATATAGAAGGAGAAAAGAACATATAAGGCACTTTTTAAGAATAAGACAATGAAGCTAAGTAGATAATATGACACTTGGAAAATCACTCTCTGACAGAAGCTTCCATATATAGTATTGGTTTGGATTATAGTGCCCTATGTTTAGTGTTATCATTCAACATAACGTGGGAGGCAGCCTATGCTTTTATGAGCTTTCCACTTGATGTATCATCCATTCCTGTTAGTCTCATGTTGTACAAATACAATGTTTACATTGAAAGTTGATCAACTAGTGGAAGAATGAGTTGCCATCCCTGTCCGGCTCCCTAAGTTTTGCAGCAAGCCTTTTCTGTGGGCTGATAGTTTTGCTGGCAACCATAAACACATTATAAGTGTTTCATCGGAAGTCTTGACTATAATCTCTAAAACCTTTAGTTCACTGATGTGGAATTAGTTTCTTTCATTTGAATAAAGTTTTGATTCTTATTTAGATTTCGGGAAGTGTCAAGCGGAATGATGTGGAGCGCACTATGGACTACAAAAGCTGTCTTGACCTATCTAATGATCAAGGTGCCGAGTCAAATCTTCAGGTTTGTGATATATTTTTTTTTAACAGTTTTGATAATATATATATACTTATGATGAATAAAAAATTCCTTTACCCTTTGTATCTGGAAAGTAGAAAGAAAAAGAAGAATTTTAAATAATTTTAACTCCTTAGCTTGTTCTAACTGCATGATTCTTTCCTTTTTTTGAAGCATATCTGTCATGGGAAAGAGTTGTCTGCTTATTCATCTCCTCGTCTCTTCAATTCTAGTATTGTTAAGGAGGAGTATCATGTTAGAAGTTCTAGTGCACCTAACTCAAGAGAAATGGAACTCGACTCGATTGAATTGTCTGAAAACAACACCGATAAGGCATCAGGCGAACAAATTTTTCCTGGACCACCATTAGGGGAAACCCCAAGTTCTATTGATGAATATGTCCAAGATGGTTCAGGTTCTCAGTCTGTGGAGGATCCTGATTCACTTTCCAAACAGTATGGTCTGAATAATGATGAAGTTGCGAAAGGCAAATTAACAGCTCCACTACTTACTTTCAGCCGAAGATTGAAAAGAAAAGCAGATATTAGTGGTGCGGTTATTTCAGGTGAGTTACCATTGAAGGAAAGAGCTGCAGCCATCAGGGAGAAGAAATCCATGAGTGTTTCCTCTTGTTCATGTGAAGCTGCTTTAAATGACAGGACCTCATGTAAGAGGCATATAGATGTGACAGTGACAAGCAACGACATCGACATGAGGAATGTCTGTTGCCAAAGCAAAGACAAAGTAAGTTCTCTCAACTTATGCATACATGGGTGGGTTTGCATTTCATGTCAGGGCATTGATTTGATGTGATTTAGAGGGGAGAGGGCTTTAGTTTTTGAGGGCTTCTGTTGTATTACTACTCTAGCTTAGTCTTTCTTCATCTGGGAAAGGGTTTGTGTTAGATATTTCAGTCATACTTGTCTCTGTGGACTTTGGGTTTGGTTTTTTTTTTGTGATTCGCCTTCTGTTGTAGTCTACTTTTGGGTATGAAGGGAATTGCTACTCTATCTTCTTGTTTAATATCTTGAAATTAAGAAAAAACTTTGTCCTCAGATTCTTAAGTTATGTGAAACATTGACCAGAAACGACATATGGGGTCATTATTCCAACCTTGATCCCACGTTGGCGTTTCTTAAAATTAGACAATATTGTTTTTGTTGATTTGTTTGTTTTCTAGCTCTACCCTGTGTTTTTATTGATGATATATACAATAATAGGGCTTAAGTCCATGAAGTACTTCCGCTTGTGAATAGTAGTGCTCTATACTCTAGTCTATTCTCTGTACAGCACCTGACAAGTAGCAAGTTTTAAAGGGAGAGGCTGAGAGCAACTACTTTGAAAGATTGCTTTTTCGGGAGTGCACTTCTGTCTTTGTCGGCTCCCAGTGTCTATTACTTCCTCCATTGACCTTCCCACTAACATTTTCTTAGTCTCTATTATAGTTTGTCCCACAAACACTGGTCTTATTTAGTTACTTTAATGCTGTTCACAAATTTTATATTTTTACCTTTAGGTTATGATAGGTTACCACTATATACTAATATGGTAACTAACAATTGACAAAGTGTTAATTGAGGATAGATGATCTTTCTATAGATCGACACACATTTTGTAAGTTTTTTAATGTGGAGGCTTTCTTTCTTTTTTTTATTCAACAAGAACAATTTTTGTGGGACAGAGCGAATTATATAACAGTCATGATGTAAACCACTCCTTATTTGGACAAGAATGGACATATTCTCATGTCACGTTTTACATTTGTGATTTTTTTCTCCTTCTAAACATGTTACTGCTAATCATGTTTGGTATCCCCTTCCAAAAACATCATGATATAATTCATTAGTGTCTAATGCTTTCAGTCTGTTGAGCAGATAATAAACAAAGAAGTTGGAGAGTCTTCCTGTCCTTGCGAAAGATCTTGTGCAGAAACTTCAGTGTATGTGAAAGAGTTATTCTGTTCCCGGTCATCTCTTCCTACTTCTTAGTTGGCCTACTAATCAATAACTACTCTATTGGCAGCTTGAAAAACACAGAGGATAAAAGTAATTGCCAGGGAATCTTTGCTGTGGACACCTCACCTATTACTGAACAAAGTACAATTGAGCTATCAGGACCAGCTGCATTTGCTTTTAGTGGTCCAAATGCGTTACAGGCCACAAGTCTTCTGAAGGACACAGTTGAATGTTCATTGAATAACAGAGATCTTTGCCCCTCATGTGATGTTGATGGTAAAACAGATGATCAGTGTGTGCCTTACCAAAGTCGAGCTTCCAGTGGGGACTCTCAGCTGACTTCAACTGACTGCTCTGACATGAAAATAGGTGCTGGGAATACCACACAGCAGAAGACTTCATCAGGCAATTCCCTCTTCTCCTACACCTATTTATTTATTATTATTTTCTATATCTATATAGTTTACATATAGACAATGAACCAAGTTCGTGCTTCATACTTATTCTTCTATGCATACCTTTACTTTCTAGAAGAATTTTTCTATTAAAGCTGTGTCCTTTAGTTGTGCGGTATTATTGAATTTGAATGTATGGTGAATTGGGTTACAGGGGCTTTTGTCATAGATTGCAATGCAATTCCAGAGTCCGATTTACAAGAGGAAGCATCAGATTTTACTCAGGATTCTAAAGGAGTGATAAAAAATCATGGGAAGTTTATGGAAGATGAGTCTCTGAAGAGCAAGGGCCTGGATTTGTTTGCAGATGCTGATCTGCAAGCTGTGGAATCGCCCTCTAATCGTCCTATGCGGTTACCTAATGATGTACGAACCTCATCTTCAGAACCTAAAACCAAATATCTTCAGGTTAGTAACGAGAACTGTTTTACAATTCTTAGTGCTCTGATATGCTCAAATCTTGTGTTGCTTTTTTTTCTTGCTGCATGGTTCCTTCTGTTTACAATCTTATTGGGTGAATGTTACTGTTGTTCTGCTTTACATCCATCATCTGTAATTTAGTTTTTGATCTTTGATATGAAAGTGATACATGTATTTTGTACTGCTTACAGTTATTCTCAGAAGATGCGCAAAGTGGTCTGTCTGCTCCAGCAGGTACAAATTCTGAGATTGGATGCAGCAAAGCGCAGCAAAGTGCAACCTTTACTTTGGATAGTAAAAGGGGTTCACTTGAGCAGTGCTCAAGTAAAGCTCCAATTATTTCAGGCTTAACCCTTCCGACTGAGCCAATATTTGAGAGTCAAACATCCAAGCCTGGATCTTCTGTGCATCTGTTCCAGGACCCCAATGTCAGAATCAGGGAATGCATTCAGAATCCAGTAGTGCAGTCCTTTCCTGACCAAACATCGTTGTTTTTGAGACACAAGGTATTACTTGAGAGTAGCAATTCTAGGGCTACTGCTCTGAGGGGAAATAGAAATATCTCCTTGGACAGGTTTGAGTCAGGTCCAATCATATGGTCAGAAGAGGAGCTGGACTCTCTTTGGATAGGTATCAGACGTCATGGAAAGGGTAACTGGCATGCTATGCTACTAGATCCAAGGTTACGGTTTGCTCCATGGAGAGTTGCAAGAGACCTGGCTGATCAGTGGGAACGGGAAGAATACAAGCTTGTAAATGGACAACATATGGCAGCTGGTGGAATCCCAAAATCACCAGATCCTTACAACTTGGATTATTATGGTCGTTTCCCGTATCCCGGGGCGGGTGTTCCTAGAGAGAATGTCTCAGCTGAGACTCCCCTTTCACTTGGAGATGCATATGCCCAGAAAGAAGGTAGGTATTTTAGAAACAATCTTCAGAGTTATGGCATTGGTCCGCCTCATAAGCATGTAACAATAGCCAGCTGTAGAGTAGAAAATTATAGTTGTGGTTCATTTAGCAATGTGCAAACGAGTGTTATGATAAGGAGTGACGCGTCACCTGATGGTGCAGCAATGGGATTGGCTACAAACAACCGAGTTCCTCACTGGCTTAGAGATTCAAATGGTACTCCTTCAAGGTTATTCGAGCCACTACCTCCTCACATGTCGGCTCTGACACAAACGGGAGGACATCAGTTTGTCCATCCATTTCCTGAACCATCTAGTACGTTCTGTGGACGAAGAAACCAGATCAGTAATATGTTTCCTGGAGCAATGGCAGGTGAGGTACAACCTTCAAGTGGCTCGCACTATGGGGGCCCTTTAAAGAGAAAGCAAAATAGGGCTGATAAACTAATTGTCATTGACAGTGATAACTCATCAGAGGAAACAATATCCGATGATAATAATGTTCGGAGTTAAAAGGAAAGGAGATTATGCTGTATTTGTTGGTGGAGTATGTACAAAAGTGTTACTAATTGACCAATTGTTGGAGTTTGTACTAATGTACAGTTGTTTACTTATAGAAGCAGTTTTGTCATTGTGAAACCTGCTTGTTTTCTCAGTTCCTTGAACCTTTGTGCTACTAAATTTGCTTGTTGTGGCTACTATCGATAATGAGTTGCTTTGATGGATCGTTTAAGCTGTCGTGACAAGTTGCCGAAGATACAGGAAGCAGAGGAGAAGGAGCATGCTAACTTCAGCTGCACCTTTAGAGTGTAGTATACGTGCCTATCATTGACCCCTATTATTAGTACACAAGAACCTGAAACGGACTGTAGGTCTCTAGCAAAATAGCAATATGTTGCCCTGTAGATATGAATATTGAGAATAGCTGTCAGCTGGGCAACCTTGTGCTGTACTTAATTGAACTAAATTTAGCTCTTTTAAATTGAATGTAACTAAACTTTCTTCACCCCCCCCCCTCCTCCCAATCACTCACACACACACACCCATTGACCCCTATTGTTTAACTGATATTATAAATATATCACATCACGATTAATGCACAGGAACACTTAAATAAAACGGTCTTATAATAAGATGAGGTGAACTTTGTAAATCAGATGAATTACCTATAGTACTAGTGTACTATGGAGTACTTTTGTATGAATTTCCGTCATAATCTACTACCATGATGAATTGTCAACAAAAACAGATACAAATTACAAAGTGTCACGTAAAGTGAATCATATGTGCCTCATAATTGGGTCTATTATACAATTATTTTTTTTAAAGTGGTTTAATATACCATTCGCTAATTAAGATATTAACGAGTTCGATTCTTATCTGCGTCTTATAACAGTAAAGACTTAAAGCCTACAAAGTCGCGAATCATAATTGGGATAAATGACCTCTAGTTTCCCACTTAAGTCCTAAATTATCTCTCATTAGTCCACACAAGTACACAACATGCTCAGGTAAACTTCCTCCCATCTCATCTGCTCAATCACATTAACTCAATTTTTATGTGACACTTTATTCTTTCTTGTTTCAGGAACCCATTAAAGTTGATAGCATCAAGAGGACTAAACATGAGCACATTAGCAACAAGAGCAGACAGGATGAGGACAAAGTTAGAGTCAACACTAGAAGCAAGCATACTTGAGATTGAAGACGTGTCTCACCAACATGCAGGGCATGCTGCCATGAGAGGCAACACTTCTGGTGAGACCCACTTTAATCTCAAGATTGTGTCCCCTAAGTTTGAGGGTCACAATCTTGTTAAGCGACACCGTATGGTTTATGATCTTTTGTCTGATGAGCTCAACTCTGGACTTCATGCTCTCTCTATCAATGCTAAGACCCCACAGGAAGTTGCTCCTAAGTAGCCGTTTTTGGGGAAATGTGAGTTTGTGCAAGATTTTTGGTTTTTTGTTTTGTTTTGGGATTTGGGTTTGTTGTAATAGTGGTTGTTTTTGTTGTGGTAGAATATTGTGTGAAGTAAAGTTTATGTCTTTTATGATATGGCGTTACCGGGTGGTATCCAATTTGGGTGTCGCCCTTTTACATGGGGGGTTGTGGCTTCTATCGATAGGAGGGATTATAATAATACATGTGAGAAAGTGAGCGTGCAATTTGAGTGTCACCTGGTTGCGTCATCTCATTTTCCAACAATGTTGTAGTAATGGTTGTTTTGTTGTGGTAAAATATTTTGTGAAGTAAATTTTATGTCTTTTTTTTAATGTTGGTTATGATAGGGCGTTACCGGGTGGTATCCAATTTGGGTGTCGCCCTTTTACATGGGGGGTTGTGGCTCCTAGAGATAGGAGGGATTATAATAATACATGTGAGAGGGTGTGCACGATTTGAGTATGAGCAGAGCAGGTGGCGCTATCTCATTATTCTACAATGTTGGTTATGGAGTATTGGTGCATTTTTGGTGGAAGACTAGTTAGAGTAGGAATTAATTTGTTGTGCTAGATTATACAATGGATTAGAACAACATCAACATTCAACAACACTACATTACATTGCCCAAGTGCCTTTAAAGAGGCTCCCGCGCAAGTGGGGTAAGGGGGTGGGGGGGTCGGGTGTAAGCAGCCTTACCCCTACTATTGGAGGGAGGTTGTTTCCAGTTGACCCTTGGGATGAAGCGTGTTAACCATCTATTGGTCCATTATAGTAAAAGGGCAGAGGGTTTTATGCGCCATTTTGATTTAGTCCACTATATTCCGAAACCAAAGAACTATAAATCTTTGGCTCCACCGGAAATAGATGGACCAAATGGGATTAGTACAACATTTATGTGTTGCTTTCTTTTAATTTTAACGATGATGGTATTGGTGCTTGGATGTTATTGTTGGTAAATTTGGTTATAAAGACTGATGTAGCAAAAATTTTGTAATTTTTTTTTTTTTTTGGAGTTTGGTGTAGCTTTTGATCAGCAGTTCAGCACTAGTGCTTTTGAATTTGTCAGTCATTTTTTATGGGATGTTGTGTTGATTACCCAAAATAAGTATTGCAACCTGGCTCGATGAGGTGTTTTATGCTAAGAACTTGTTGTTTGTGTTATGTGTATGTTGGGTGACTTTGGAAACTTTAATACTTTGGAAAAGAAGTGTGAAAGTTGTCTAGGGAAGGTTGTCAACGAGTTGGTTCCTCTCGGTCCTTTTATGGAGCTTTTGAGAACAAAACCCACAGCTGCTCCCTTTTGTCATTTTTAGAATGTCTGGTGACAATATTTGTGACATGTTTTATTGATAATTCGATTTAGACTCCCTTGGCTTGTGTTTAGTCCAGTTGATTGACTCAGAAGTAAGATGTTGGGTCATATTCTTTTCTTGGTTGCAAAAATTTAAGTAGCCAAAATCCTGGAATGTTTATGGCTGAAATCACTACTTGGCATGTATTTTCTATGAGAATCCAGCGATTCTCTTGACAATTGGCATTGTTGTGAGACAATAGTTGATAGCATTTCTTCTGTGTTGTTGTCTGTTACTTTGAATTTTATATTTGCCTAAACAAGCAACCATTACTGTGCCAATGATGCGATACCTGTTCAAAAAAACTTTTGATTTGCATTTTTCGCCTTCTCTGCATATGAGCTATAGCTATGCACTTATGTGTCGGAACAATTGGCTAGTGTCTTTTCATGAAATTAACCTTTTATTCTTGATCATTTGCTTTAACAAATAGCTGTTTCATCTACTTAGGGCATTGGGTAATTATGGTGAGGCTTTTATCCATGTACTTCTAGCTATTTAAGCTAGAGATAACTGCTGTTATTGTTGTTGTGCCCCCCCCCCCCCCTTTCCAACCCCAAGCCACCACCTCCCTTACAAAGAAACAATCTATACATAAGTACTAGCAACCATTTTTGTATCATTTTCTTATTGTTCATGGATCTACTTGATAGGTTTATATTGCTGCTTTGCTCGGGTTAAGTGTCATCTGCGTCAGTTTATAACCAGGGGAGCAAAAAGGTTTCATCTGTTCCATCACTTTTAGGCTTTGTCGCCATTCCTCTTGTTAGCATCATTGAAGGCATATGCTCTAGTTAGGATGATCAGGTCCCAGTTCTATCTAAATTTACTGTGTTGTGCTTTATTTATATAAGTGATATGTTGGATACTTACTCTAGAATTAGGGCTAGGTAGTTCATGTCCAGATGTTCACCATTTCATTTTGTCAATCCTGTCCTCCGATTGGAGAGTATAAGCTGCAAACTTTCAGTGACAACTTCTTCTACAACTTTTTTTCTGTTTCTGACATGTGTATGCACTCAGTTTCCCGGACCTTTGTAAGACCTGCAGAGTTCTGATTCCGACGTGGTAGATTAGTTTACTCACATTCCTCACTACACAGTTTTGATGCTGTTCAGTGATCATCTCATCAATTTCCATTTCTAGGTTGCAGAATATATCAATACGTCGATTTCTACAGCATAAGTACAATTCTGGCTTAAACCTGTCCTTACACACAATCTTGCAGTCTTGCTCTCTATATTGGGCCATACTACTTTCTGGAAGGGGTTTGTCATATTTTTCCCTTACCCTTAGGCTCTCTACAAGGCTATTTCTTTAAGTTCATCATTGTTTGAGATTGGAGATTTTAATTTCCTATACTACTTTACAATTGCTTATCCTAGTTAATATCTTAAAACAATACGTCAAATTCTACAGCATATGAGTACGATTCTGGACTGAGGGGCAACTTCTCCCTTACACAATCTCGCTTTCAACTTTGGGTCACATATCTTTTTTCAGGTGCTGTGTCCTTTTTTTTTTTTTTCCTGGGTCACTAACCCAGCCTTTTCGTAAGTCAATTGCTCTAGGTTCAACATCATTTGAGGCTGGAGGTGGTTTAGTACTTTGGTTTGTCCTCTACAACTTTGCAGTTGCTTTTCCTAGTTGTGCAATTTGTCTTCTGAATTTGCTCCAAAAGCTTCTAACTCCTTGGGTGATCAACTAGTTGTTTTGGAATGTCTAATATAGAATTTTCGTAGATATAGTTGCAGCTAACACATTTGATGTTGTGGGATAACAGATAGCGTCAAGTTTCATTAGCGTTGGACTGGGAGCTCAGAGCTGACACTGTAGCGGAAGCATGTATCTTTTCAATTTCGTCTTTTGACTAATTTGTGGCACGGTCAAGGTTCACTATTCATGGTGATCACTCCTGACGAATTGTTGTTTCACAACATTGATCTGACACGATGCTCTCAATCTTAATCGGAAATTGCTTTACTGGTTAGATATATGAATTTGTTCAGATTCTATTGCATATCTTTATCACAAATGAGAACTTGTGGCTTTTGTGATATCTATTGTGATTTGTGGCTTCCCTCTCCTTTGACACTCCCATCCTACTATCCTAGAAATTATTTTTCTCTTTTCAATGTTTGCCTCGAGGTCGAATCTCAATAGAGTTTGAAGGAAGGCTACTTGGATTTTTTTTGTTACAAACGTAGAATTTAGTATGGAGAAACTCTGAGCTAGACCATAAGAGTTTGGAGAATGTTTTTTTTTTTTTTTCTGGTGCGAAAGAGTTTGGAGAATGTCAGCAAACAATTCTTTAACTTGGGTGGTCATGGTCGTTAGTCGTTATTTATCTAGTCTAGTCTAGAAGTATTTCCTGACTATTTATACAATTATATTCGCACCACATTTTTATAATCTTAGTATGGTTCACATTCACGCCTAACCCCATCCATATTGTGGACTCCACATTTGTAAACCCAGGAGAAAAATGTAAGAAAATATAGCTCGTCTTTGACCAGTTTCAGATAGTCGCGGGAAATATATTCTACAAATGAACGCGCCGCTGACCTTCTAGATCGACTAGTGCTGTTACATGGAGCCATCTACAATTCTACATTCTACAATGTTTGCCCCACCCCATTTCAATCTTCAACTGCTTTCATGGGCCTTGCAAGTCTGCAATTGATCAAGATGCGATGTTACACTTGGGGCCTGGGTTGGATTAGTGATATTGATTGAGATAATGTGAATATTTTTAATTCTCTTTTTTCTCATTGGTCTAAGTAATAGGTAAGGTTGGTTCATATAAAGTTGGTCAAATGATCATCAAGATCTTGACCAATAATGACGGTTTGACGGATAACAATATAGTATTTTTATTTTTGAGATAGGGAAGTAGAAATCCTATGTTCCAAAAGTATTCATTTCATATCTCTGTTTTATGTCCTCTTAATATGCCTTATCAAATCTATATATCAGAAGTGATTTTGGCTCACATAAGGAGTTTTAGTGTCAACAATATAGGCCCATGAGGCCATGAGACATTGGATGTGTCAGCAAATGGGTAAATTATTAGGTACACCCGAGCTTACCTACTCCCAAGTTTAACTTACAGTATTTTTATGTTATGCGTGTTTTGCAAAAGCCTTGTCTAAGTTATGCCAAAATGGCAAAATGTACAAACACAAGCAAAGCACCAAATGGCCCTACCCTACCAATAAAAGGTGGAAGGAATAATAACTGGAGCACAATAGCTGAGATCCAGTAAAGTGTGAGACCATTGCATATAATACGGATTTTGGCCTCTTATTTTTAAGGTTTGCCCATGACCATGAATAGTTGGACGACTTGAACAAAATAACGTTTTGGACATCTGATATGAACATCGTCCCCCACTAACCTTTGAAACTAAATACGTTGTCGGTTCATTTTCATTGTGATCACAGATTCACAGGTATGAAATTAGCGTGACTTGTCAACCACCACATCCTACCTTGTCAACAAACGGCGCCGTGTGACCCAATTCGCTGAAATGACTGCGTGCTTACTGCTTAGCTCACCACCAACAATAACAAAGGAGAATTCGCTAATGCATTACCCTTGTACTTATTTGGTGTAGTAGTCATCTATTAATAGCAAATTCATTGACAACCTATTTTATTTATCACATCAATTTTTTAGGCCAAACAGGTTAAGAGTAGGATTTTATTGTAATGATGAGCATATCATCCCGCTTGACTGAGTTCCATAAATAAATATCTAATAAAAATAACATAGAAAGCAAAAAAGGGAAGAGGATCACTTCTTTGGTTGAGCAGGCTGCCCAACTCAAACAGCTTGCCAAACAAATACAATAGTTTGGCTGAAAATGAATTCAAGTATGTCATTTTCTCCGTTAGATATTTAAAACAGCAAACCCCCCATCGATGCTATTCAACTTTTTAGTTAAGAACAATATCACAAGTATATATACAACGATAAGTAATTAATTATTATAGTTCTATTTTTGATTTTGCACTCCTGACATGAGAGTAATTGATTATGGCACATAAATATGTGTTCACACATTAAAGAGTATAAAAAGACAATATGAGAATCTAAAAATCAGTTCCCAAGCAAAATAAAATAAAATATTAACTTGAAGAAGAAGGAAAATGCAA
Organism: Corrigiola litoralis; assembly: GCA_901111285.1. Classification (NCBI taxonomy): domain Eukaryota; kingdom Viridiplantae; phylum Streptophyta; class Magnoliopsida; order Caryophyllales; family Caryophyllaceae; genus Corrigiola; species Corrigiola litoralis. The sequence goes on along the minus strand of CAAKMY010033749.1, from coordinate 2,359 downwards.
AAAATGGTGACAAAAAAGAGTAAGATTTAATTAGGTATATATTAAACCAAAAAAAAAAAAAGAAAAAGAGAAAAGTCCAAGAAAGACAAAAGCAAAGCTAGCAATAAAAATAATACTTTTTTTAGATTAAGGCAAAACATTAAGGCACTAAATTAAACTTAATCGAATCGAAGTGAACCTAAATAGAAATAATGGCAAAACATTACAATAAAGCTTATTTTAAAACTACTAATAAATAAAACAAAAAATCAATAAAATGTGATTTAGATTGAATAATCCAAAGTGGAAGCAAAAACAGTAAGTTAAAAAAGTAGTAAGAAATAAGAATAGCTTAAAGAAAAGAAAAGAGAAAAGTGTGGAAATCACAGCTAACAATAACAACAAACAACAGCATTAAGCAAAGCAAAGCAAAGCAGTAGAAAGAAAGAGATTTCCTTTTTATTTCCTCTCTGTTTCTCTCTCCACTTGTCAAGTCAAAAAGTCTCTTAGACGATATCTCTAGATTCAAGGAGGGGAAGATAAAGGTGATAATAGTAAGTAAGATCTAAAGAGAGGAGAGGAGAAGAAAGATGGGTGGGCAGCAGAATCTGATCTACAGCTTGGTGGCAAGAGGGACGGTGATAATAGCGGAGTACACCGAGTTCAGCGGCAACTTCACCAGCATCGCATCCCAGTGCCTCCAGAAGCTTCCCGCCACCAACAACAAGTTCACCTACAACTGCGATGCTCACACCTTCAACTTCCTCGTCGCCGATGGCTTCAGTCTGTCCAACTTCCTTTCTTCTTTTTTTTTGCTCTTTTATTTTCTGGCTCTCACTGCATATATCATGTTTTTAAGGCTTGTTCTGTTCTCTACTGGGTACCTCTTCTTTTTTTGTTTTAGGGTTTTCTGGATCTGGATCTTGCTTATGACCTGTCTTTTTGTGTCTTGATTGTGTTTTCTTTTCTGCCTACTTGTGATTTTTGATGTTCTGATGCTTTGGAGTTGGATTTGGTCTTCTAGGGTTTTGATTTTTGAGGTGGCTTTTTGTTTGATTTGACTGATTGGTGTCTTGTTTTTTTTGCTGGAAATCTAGGGTTTTTGGTTGTTGACTTGATTTTGGGGTTTATATGTGTGGAGATGGGTTTGTTTCAGCTGGATTTGGATTTCATGGGTGGAGTTTTATTGGATCTGTGTGTGTGTGTGTGTGTGTGTGTGTGTGTGTGTGTGTTATTCAGTCTTTTTAAAGCGGTCGCTACGCTACGCTTGTATGATTGTTCTAATCCTGTTGCTGAAAGTTTCGATTAGTTTTCCGCTTTTCGCTTGTACTAGTGCTTCTTTTTGAGATGTGTTGTTCTGCTCTTTGATGTTTCCGTGCTCTTTTGTAGCTGGGAGTTTGCGATTAATCATTTCGATGCTAGAGTTGCGATTACTCTTCCGATTTTTGCTTATAGTCTTGCTTCATTTTGAAATATGTTGTTCTCGTCTTTGATAGTTCGGGGCTCATTTGTAGTTGGGAGTTTGCAATTGATCGTTTCGTTGCAGATTGACTGGTGTTTTTATTTATGGAAAAATTGATAACAATAATCCCAACTATGGCTGAACAAACCAAAATAATCCCACCTATGCCTCTATATACTAATAATCCTACCTATTAACTAGGTACACACTAGTGCTCCTTCCGTGACCGGAGTTCAACTTTCCGGCCATTATTTTCTTACGTGGCTTTTTTTTATGTAATCTAACTCTCACTTCCCCCCTCCACCAAATTCTTTCTTTTATTTTTCTTCCTAGTTAGTTCCCCTTTGCTTCCCTGATTTCTTACCACCTTTCTTCCTCCATTTAAATTCCTTTCCTTTCTATTTCTTTCTTCTTCCCTACAACATCCTTACACCTTATTCTCCCCATTGACATTTTATCACCACCTTCAATCTATATCCACCCCCTCCTTTTACACTAACACCACAACCCCACCCTTTCCCCAACGCCGCCCCAAAAACTCCATCCGTCCCCTTTCTCACTACCCATTATCATCACCATTTTCTCCTTCATGTCCCCTATAATTTAGGGCTCAACACCGCGACGGAGTAGTAGCTCTCAACTAGCCCCTTCATTATCGTCGTCCAGTTATCTCCCCCTCCCCCCCCCCACCCGGTATTTGGTTTCTTTTAAACCAGTGACTACATTCTTTATTACAGAACAAGAAAATCTGGAAGGAAGCAGGGAAGAAGAAAGAAAGAGGGAATGAGAATGTTTATTGGGGAAATCATGTTGTCGGGACGGAAATAAGCAATGGGAACAGGGAAAAGATATGGGGTTTTAAAAAGAAGAAGAGTTTTAGAGGGTTTGGGGGTTTGTATTTAACAAACATCCAAATCA
>CAAKMY010033748.1:0-22948 GCA_901111285.1 Corrigiola litoralis | reverse complement strand
GTTGGGGGTTCGATTCTTACCTGCGACTTATTGCGCTCCTTTCAGACAAATAAAAAACCAACATTTTATCATTTTATGCCATTTCACTATTTCAGGTGGTAGTCACTAGAGGTCCGCGCCTAGTGCATAAATAAACGGCACTTACACTTCCTCACTCACAACTTATTATAACTACTCTCACATTTATTTATTATTATATTAATTAATTTTTTCCTTAATATTAACTATAGTTCTTCAAAAACCCCATAAATATTTAATCTTTCACTCAAAATTCAGCTTCCATGGGCTCTAATCCAATCAGGTAACTCCAAATAAAAGTACCCTTTTCGTTTTTATTTCATTTTGTTGCATAAAGTTCAGTTCTTTACTTATTTTGTTGGTTTATTAATATGTGATTTACATGGTTTACTTGAATTTATGTTACTTTAATATGTTGTTGTTGAGGGTTTGTCTTACTTTACTTTGATGGGTTGTTTGTGTTTGTGTTGTATGTGCTGAGATTTTGGTGGGTTTAGTTTAATTTTGAAGTGTTTAGTGTTTTTAATGCTATAAATTTGATAGTTTTTAATGGAATTAATGTCTTTTTGTTACACAAAAGATTAGGGTTATTTATTTCTGAGATATCCTTTTTATTGTGAGATTTTGTGTGTTGTATGTATGTAAATAGAAACTGATTAAAACAGACTGGATGTATTATCTAGGCAGTTGTTTTGAGGGTTTTGAGACCGGGGTTCGAAAACCGTGTGCATGTAAAGAAGCCTTTTTCTTGTATTAGGTTCGCTAAGTGGTCGTTTGGTTGGCATAAAAAAACACATGTATAGTATTTGCAGATTTAGTGAGGTGCTTGGTTGTCACATAATTGGTAAAATGGGGAAATTAGAACTTCTCAGGAATTTTTTACTTCTCACAACGTGGAGGAAGTGGCTTGCCTACTCCGCCCTAGGTAAGTGACAATTCCGATGGGAGGTTACTTCCCCTTTTAGTAACCATACACATTTTGGAATTCCCATGAATTTAGGTCTTAGGAAGTTCTTATGAAGTGGACTTCTTTGGAAGTTCTACTTTCTACCGAAAAACGAGCTTGGGCTTTTTTCTTGGCGCGTGTATAGGGGGTTTGACAAAAATAATGTTTTGGCTGTTCTTGTGGATTCAGCTGAAATGTTGAGTGTTGATGCTATGGTGTGGCTTTTTGAAGTGATATGGTCAGACATTTGGTGGGAAATGAGGTTTTTCTGTTGTTGCTACGTGAAGATTACGCTTTGGAAGTTTGGCTAGTTATTTTATGTAGAACTTAAGCACGATACTATAGAGGTTATAACTGATCTGCTCAAGTTTGACATGCAAAATGAAGAAACTCCAATTTTGAATATAGTAAGTTTGCCTTAACCTTATTACCATCAGGTGAAAGTATGGGAGATGAGCAAGTTTCAATGTGGTGATCTTAGGTATTACTTAGCTTTTGTTCTTCGTATTACTCAGATTACAACACGTGATCAGTTTCACCATTGATGATTCACACTTACACATGATTACCTGTTTAGTATATGATGATATCACCAAAACAAATAAGACCTCTTTAGACCTGCTGTACTAAATGATATTTGCTTGTACGTACTTGTGGAGTTATGCTCTTAATAATAAACTGTCTTAAAACTGAATGGAGAGGAAGTTCGTTTTCTTAATCCGGCAAGAATATCTTAATCTCTTTACAAATAGGATCTAGCAATCCGACAAGAAAATCTAAGGATAAAATTTAATACTTATGCAGTAGGTGAATGATTTTGTTATAACTCTTAAGAAGAAGATACAAGTACTCTTCGAAATATATTGGGTTGACTGTTCTATCGTGCTACGAGTGCTATCTATACGACAATGATGAGCGTGAGATAAAGGGAGAAGCCTTGGCCATGGGAACAATCTTTAGTCCTGGCACATAAGACGGAGCGAACCCTTCTAGTCAATCTCATCGCAGAAAACCACGGAGATTAATGACCATAGATCTGGCCATACTTCTTCCTCCTAGATCTCTAACGTTCGTGACAACACGGAGCAGGTGAAGTGAACAAATGGCATGTGAAAGGTGGTGTAAATGAAGGTCTAGGTTGCATGAAGATGATGTTGAGGATGACAAAGGCTTTGAGGGCTCATTGGAGGAGTGACAACAAAAAAATATAACAGTGAGACAATATGTTCAAAATTGATAGTCAAGACTCAAAATGACAAGAAACTAGGCATAGAATTGACACATACTAGTAAAACATATGACAAATAACAACATGTTAGAAATTTATAGTGGAAAGTTAAAGAGTTGATAGCTGTTTTTTAACCAATGACAGAATGTTTGCTAATTTTACGGAAACAATTTGGTGTATTGTGGCATAAATCATAGTTTGGCTGATTTTGAGGAACAAGCTCAAAAACGTTGAGTTTTCATGGCACTGTGATAACTTAAAGCGGTATGCTTTGACTCTTGGTGGGAAATGGGGTTTTCTGTTGCCGTAGATTAAAGACTGAATCTACTCAAGTTGCAAATGTAAGATGAAGATTAAATTCTTTGAGTGTTAACTTTTAGCCTTAGCCTTAACATTAGGAGAAGAGCAAGCTTCTACGTGATGATCTTTAGGTAGTACTTAGCTTTCATTACTCCTTTAACACAGATGGTAATTGTTTTTGAGGATTATTATTGTTACCTACTTTTAGGACTATGTGGCTGGCTCTCCATACATGTTGAGATATTTGATCATATCATCAGTTCTAAGCTCTAATACATAAGACCTCTTTAGGTCTGCTATATTAAATGATATTTGTGGAGTTAATCTCAGAATGGATTGTCGTAAAACTAAAAGTTCGGATTTCAAGCATGTTAAATTAGATATGAGAGTGGGAAATCCTGTCTGAATAAGATGCACGTGCTTTGTATTACCTGAAACTTGGGATTTTCTCTCCTAAACCCCTTGCAAAATTCGAAATGCCCTCTGCTTTTCGTAAAAGCTAAAATGCACAGACTGCCTCTAATCATGACGGACATTAGTTAAAATGTAATTGTCGTTATGTTAGTTATTTCTAATATCATTAACTATTTTTTAATCGACGAACTTAAAGGTAAAAATCTATACTCACCCTTAAATCTAAAATCAAGGGTGAAAATTAACACTTATTCTTCCCTTTTCTTTTATTTTATTTTCTATCCTCCACCCCCACCCAGCCCACCACCATCCCAACGACCACCATCCCAACACGTACCACCGACAACCCCCATTCCAACCAACCCCACTCAGAACCCTCATTCCAGCCACCCCCGAGAAATTTGCACCAGCCCACCCGACCACAAAGAACCTTCAACCCACCACCGTACAATCCTTTATTTTTTCATGCCTTTTGTGTTGGCACCCCTTTCCACGCCCATCTACTTTAATCCGCTCCTCTAGAGTTACACTAGTATCTGATTGTGGCTTGCAGCCATTGCCAAAAGTGACGTACTTAACCGAGAACATTTCATATCTCCACCCTTCCCTCGATGCAATAGCAACTTTATCATATCCACGAGCCATCGTCGGGGGTGGTTAGGATGGGGCTTGCGGTGGTTTTGGGATGGGGACCATGGGGTTGGCTTGTGTGGGTGGGGAAGGAGGAAAGGGGAGGGAAATAAGAAAAAAAGCAAAAGAAGTGTCAATTCTCACTCTTGATTTTAGATCAAAGGGTGAGGATATATGTTCTCAATTTTATATTATTTAATTATAACATAGTTAATGATAGTAGAAGTCACTAATCTAGCGACAATTACATTTCAATTAACGTCCGTTATCATTAGGGGCATCCTGGATTCCAAACCACCACCTTAGGGGCATTTTAACTTTTACAAAAAGCAGAGGGATGTTTGGAATTATACACTAAAGTGCAAGGGTACACGAGAGGAAATCCCTAAAAACATTCTATGGGAACTCAGATTTGTAATCTTCATGGATATGGTGCGCTTTTAATGATTTGATAACTAGTGTCAAATTGTTAATGACATCAATGGATCTTCAGATATGGTAACAAATGACGGGAAGGTATTGTGTGGTAGGTTCACCAACTTACCGCGTTACCGTATCTCTTACTAGGGATTTTTTTGCTACCTTTAAAGCGAACCTTTCACTCATCAAGTCTTGTTAGTTTAGTAGAATTGGTATTTGCCAGTCCCAAATTGATAGTGTCGTGAGCCGCAAATTCCAATATTGCAAATAATTAGAACACAAGGAGTAAGAGTTTTGTATGTGGTTGTTGTCGTTAATTTTGTTGTCATTTCTCTTGTGAGCTCTCCAAACTCCTCTACTCTCAAACCATCTCTCTAATACCTAGATATTCATTTTTACCATCTTTCTCCTTCCATTTGTGATTTTCAACTCCTCCGCGCTGTGATGGAAGCTACAACTCTAGGAGGGAGAAGACTGACTAGATCTATGACCATGATTCGTCGTAGTTTTTCTGCTATGTGGTTGAGAAGGGTTCGGCTTCATCCGATGCGCCGCCACCAAAGCCTACTCCCGAGGCCAAGACTTCGGCGTTTATCTCTCATCCGTCGTCGCCGTCGTCTAGGTCACAGGCATAACGCGGTGCTAGAATCTAATCCAACAGTTTACGAAGAGTAATTGATCTTCTTCTTAATAAATTATTGTTAAATCATTATCCGACTTCATAAAGTATCAAATGCTATCTTAATATGTATCAATTGTGTTATACAATTAGTATGATTGCGGATATGTATGGACTGCATCAATCATAGATTTACTTACCTGGAATGTGTGAACGAATATATTGACCCGTGGTCAAGGATCACAATGTTTTGCCTTTCTAGTTGATCTTAGCTATGTATCATTATGAGTATGCAATATAATATTAGCCTGATCTTTAGATTATGTATGCCATTCTTGTCCTACACACTAGCAGTAAGAATACAATTTATAATGTCATGTTTTAAACGAAAGAAACATGTTTCGTAATATAGCATTGATGGGAATCACCAGTAGACCTTGATTGTATAAACATTTTTCTACTTGATTCTGATTTGTATCTAATTTAACTTGATTTGTTTAGTTATTAGTGTCCCAAATCATTGTGGGCAATTGCACGAGAATTGTCTCAGTAGCTCTGAGGTGGACTAGATTTGCTAGTGCTGGGCCCTATGCAATTTAATATTAATTGAGTGGATCAAGATGCTGGCTCTTGGAATTTCTGGCCATCTTTTCGTTTACTAAGCCTCATGCATCCTTGGCACTAGTTCATTTGGCACCACTAGTTCTTCAAATTTCAATAGTTCTTCATTTATATGCTGTTTAACTCTGAGGTGGACTAGATTTGCTAGTGCTGGGCCCTATGCAATTTAATATTAACTGAGGGGATCGAGATGCTGGCTCTTGGAATTTCTGGCCATCTTTTCGTTTACTAAGCCTCATGCATCCTTGGCACTAGTTCATTTGGCACCACTAGTTCTTCAAATTTCAATAGTTCTTCATTTATATGCTGTTTAAGCGTTGCTGATTCATTTTGAATGATTCCTGCTTGTTGGCTTCGAAACTAATATTCTTTAAAATTGGTTTTCCATTATGTAGGCCTCCTCAGCAGCAACCTTTGATTGTAACTCCTCTTAGCAGCATGCCTTATATTGATCCACTTACATCATTGAGTGACATCAACTCATTTCAGCATGAAGGGGACACCGTGCCTGTGGAAACTCCACAGCCAGCTTTGGTATATTTTGCCTCTCAACCTACTCAAGAGGTCTGGGGTAATATCTTATCAGTCGCGAACAATGGAGTTTGTTTGAGTGGCAGTGCTGCAGCAGGTGCACTTGGGCCACTTTTGGGCAAGATGGATATTGGCGAAAGTGAGGATTCTTACCTCTTTCGTGTGGGTCTTCCAGGTGTAGCAAGAGGTGAAACTACTCGACTTTGCTCATCTACATTTACAAGTAGACTTATTTTGTTGCTTTGTCATTGCTTCTATCAGCTGCCTCTAGACCCTGAGCTTTTAAGAATGTAATACATTATTTATAGAGATATGGTTCGAGATTTGCAACCTGAGGTTGTGAGGTTCTTTTTTTTTTTGATAACTTTTTGGGGTACCTAAGTTGACATAACATCTTTAATTTTGCTGTAAGTCAGCGACTCAGCGTGGTCTGCTACCCATACTCAGTTTTTCATTGTGTGCATTGGTAGTTTCTGTCAACTGTGATTGCCTGTGCCACTGTACTCGTATATGGTTTCTTGAAGCCTTTATCCCAGTGCCTCATTCTTTTGAACCTGTGTCATGATGTTATCAGCATCATTCCCGACCCTAGAACTATGTGTAGCAAATTCATTGAGACTCTCTTGTAAGTATATTGTTTCCTAGAGTGTTCATTCTACTGCTCCATCTTTTATCAAAATAGATTATATTGATTTCATCAGCATTATTTCCCATCCTTGAAAAGAAGAGTGGTAATGAAAACCACTGGAATCTCAAAACAGATCTTGCTATAAGCTTCAATTTAATCTGAGGGTGCTGCTGGTATTGATTGGTTATTTGCATTGTTAAATGCCAACAACTTAAACATAAGTGCCATCTGTGGTTTCTAAAATTCGTGACCTCATTCTGTGGCTGTTACTCTCATTAGACCTTGGACTGACCTTTACCCTCAAAAAATTATAATCTCAAACATAAGTGCCGCATTGACCTTATGAAATTAAATATTAAGGTCCTCCCATGATTTCATGCCAAATTCAATAACAATCCAGCAGTAAATTGAATGCTTCTTTTAGTTTGGGCAAAAATTGCTCTTGTTTCACCCTTTTTGACTTATAAACGGAGCATGTGTCTTCACTCTTCAGTATAGACATATATCCTTTTCTATTTCCAGCTTCTCAAGAATGCTGGTCATGGTTTGAGCTTACGAATATGTTAGTGACATATTATTATTCATACGGATGTGGTACAATGGACTATTTTTTTGCACTGGTTTTGCGCTTGTCTATGTCTCCTTTGTAGTGTGTGTGTGTCTTTGCTTTCTATATGTAATTTTATGTTAGGATGCATAATTCGACAATATAGTGTCATGACTAGTTACTATTTGTCAATAGTTCTCTTTGCCTTCATTAGTTTTGAATATTCGAAGTCCCAAGAACTGCATCATTTTGTACAAGGGGACAGGAGAGAGACTTGCAATTTGAAATTTTTGGTTATGGATAGGCCAAAGTGTGGCAAACCAGATTTCACATCAGTTAGCAGATTGTGTTCTGATTAATTGTCTTGTTATTGCAGAGGACTTCACATGTGATGTAGCCCCTGATGGGCAAATATTTATCAAAGGTATTACGACGACTGGTGAGAAGATTGTTTACAAGAATTCCATGAAATTTGAGATGCTGTCTCAGAATCTATGCCCACCCGGTCACTTTTCCATCTCATTTAAGCTGCCAGGAGCTGTTGATTCACAGCATTTAACTGCCCATTTTGGGATTGATGGTGTATTTGAGGGCTTAGTGAAGAAAAGGATACCAGCAAATTGATGTGTTTGTACCTTTTGTATGGCTGGCTGCTTGTGCCTTTAGATTGTCTAACCCATTTTTCACAAACTTTGAGGTGGGGCATTTTTTTTTTTGGGGCTTTTAGATTAATGATCACAGAAAAATGCATCTTTTGTTGTAAATTTCATAAAAGAGTAGAGATTAGTCGTCCCAATAGGAAAGTACTCATGAGATTGAGATGATGATAGTGTCATTCCTTAAGTTGACCATGGGTCATCCTGGATGTTAGCTGCAAGTGCTACTTGCATGCAGGCAAGACAGTCCATCATCCACTCAAATCTTCATGCATGCACAGAGTGGACCAAGAAGAAAATCTGAGCTTATTTTGTTGTAGTCTTGTAGACTTCTGTACTCAATTGCTATAGCTTTTCGAAGTGGATATTTAGAAATGTCAAAGATCTAGATTTTAATTATGGAGTCTAATTTGGTGCTGTTTATAATTGGTTATTGGTTTCACAATGCTGGTTTCACCAAAAGGTCAATGCCTGAGCATCATCTCTGGTCTATTCTGTTAGTTTAACCGTGCATTTAGAAGCATCAATTCTCGTTCATGTAGGAAGGAAAGAATCCTCTAAGAGCAAGCTACACTGCTGGAAAAACCCATAGCAAATTGTGTCAAGATTCTCACAAACTTGCCAGTGATTTGTTCAACCCAATTGTTTGATGCTCATGCGGTCACTGTCTAGTTTTGTGGTTGACGAGCCAATTTATGTGGAGAAAAAGAAATTGGTACTAAACTAAGTATCAATTTCAGGTTGAACTTGTAACGCAAAAAGGGAATTGAATACAGACCAAACAAGATGAACATCCCAAACTTATTAACGATCGAAACTTCAGATTTTGAAGCAAAAACTATGTAAATGCTTGCAAAGAGCACAATCAAAAAGTGTGTGAAATCTGAGAATGTTCAAAATTTTCCATTAACAACCAAGGTTAAACTTACAACCAACCAATTCCTCAAAACTAACCGAGATCACAAAACCTCCTCAGAGTTAACACTAACAAAAATTGCAAACTCACCAAAGACTCTCATCAACAAAATCCAGTGTAACATAAGTAACAAAGCAACACAAGAACACATTTATATGATCCTCATCTTCCCTTCACATCCACCTTCTACCTCCTCCTCTTCCTTGAATTGACCCCGAAACACTCGAAACATTAGCCCTTATCCCATCAACCCAATTCATTAAACCCACAATGTACCGAAACTAACAAAGCAACACAAGAACACAATCATGTCATCCTCATCTCCCTTCATTTCGATCTCCTACCTCTCCTCATCTTCCTCGAGCCAACCCCGAAATTTGCAAAACCATTATCCCTAATCCCATCAACCCAATTCAAAGAACCCACATTGCAACAAAACCAACAAAGCAGCACAAGAACACATTCATATGATCCTCATCTTCCCTCCATATCTACTATCTCCTATCTCTCCTCTTCTTCGAAAACTACGGCCAAATTTCCGAAAACACTGCTACCCCTAATCCCATCAACCCAAATCACAAAATCCACAATGTAAGCAACACTTGAGCACATTCATATGATCCTCATTCCCTTTATATCCATCTCCTATATGATCCTCACTCCCAATCATATCCATCTCCTACCTCTCCTCCTCTTCCTCGAACCGACCCCGAAACTCCCCAAAACACCATCCCTAACCCCACCAACCCAATTCACAAAGTCTACATTGTCCCTCAACCCAAACCCCATCAAAGCAACCCCACAAGAAAACCCCAAGACCCAATCTTTAACCCCACTTCTCCACATCCTCAACCCAACCAATCCACAAACAACACACAAAACCAAGAAACTCAAATCCTTCCTATCTCCCTTCTCTAATAAAACCCACATTGCCAAACCACATGAAACCACCAAAACAACCCAAAAACCCAACTTTTTCCCCCCACTTCTTTTCCCACCATTGTCAGCACCTCCAAACCCAAATTTAAACCCAAAGTTCCCGCCTTTGCCGCCACCCGAAAGAACACAGAATTCTTTGAGTAAAGAATCCAACGGTTCAGGGAAGATCTTGAGGTGGGAAGCAACGGCTGTGATTGCATTGAGGATGGGTTTGTTGTTGCGGGACCCGGGTCTTTTCTTGGCCCATTTGGCTGAGATGGGTGGGTTTTTGAGGTGGGTTTTGGGTTTAAGTAAGTGGGTTGGTGAGATTAAGTGGGGTCTAAGAGTGATTAAGGGCATGTTTTGTTTGTGTTGGAGTGTTTTGTTTGGGGGACATTAGAGTAGTAGTGTTTGTGACTTTTTGTGCGTTAGGACTTAGGACTTGAGTTGAGTTGAAAGGAAGGAAAGAATTCCTTTGGACGAGGTAACCGTTTCAACTTTCAAATCAGAGGAAAAGAAATGAAGATTTTTTTGGGTCCCAACTGTGGACTCAAAATCGTTGATAAAAATCGAACTTATAATTTTATAATGGGGTAAAAAGGCTTTAACCATTTGAACTAGTTTTTTTTTTATTAGAAAAGAAAATAATTTACACTTATTTTTGATGTTAGAACTGTTGGGCCTTTTCCAAACCAAACAAAGATAAACTAGTGACTAAACTATGAGAAAGAAAAAGTAGATTTAGCTTGTTATAAAGTAGACGATTTGTCTAAAAATTTGTGGTCTTAATTTAACATGGTCACTTTTATTACATGGTCATCTTAATCCAATTATGACCATGTAATACACCAAGCATTTTGATTACTAACCCAAATAAAAGAAAACACACATGTATTCAGTCATTTCTTAATCAAATGAGTAAAACAATCTTACAAATGACATAATAGCACATAATATCGCTATAACACCGTCTTATCTGAAAGCTTTATTTTTGTATTTACCATTTAGAGAAGAAAAATTCTCAGTTTTCTTTATTTTCACGGAGACTCTAGGGCCGAGTGATTTAATGTTTGTGGATGGTACAACTTTTATCGATCTAGTATAATCTAAGCATCACTTGTTAATTGACAGTATCTATTGTGTATATATGAGTGTATGTATTCTCAAGTTTAATTAGTAACTTAAACTCAAGTTGGACATGCAGGCAGGAGCTAATTTTATTTTAAGTAGCTCTTTTTATGTCCTGTATTTACTATTTAGCGTGGTTTTTGAATGGTTAACTAGAGAAAGAGTGGAAGTGAGGTATACGGATGATAGATTGGTGTATATGAATCATGATTTATGAATGATGTTTAGAGAAAGAGACAGTTTCCTGTTAAATAACAGAAGTACGTGGAGAACTTTCTACCAAAGGACAGGGACACAAATGTTAATCAACCTGAACCTGCTGGATGAGTCATAAGAGTTTCCTGCTGCTGTTTTGGACATGTCGAAGTCAGGCCAATATGAAAAGGAAATGCTTATTACTTATTGATTTACTAGCACTTCAAAACAGTTTTGTGGTATTCATATTATCATACCGGTAATCAATTATACGTTAAGACCTTTGACTCGGGTTCCAAACATCTTTGCTATAATCCTTTACCATGTTAAATTCACTGATCTAGAATTTGTTTAGTCGGAGCCTGAGATGTCTAACCTGGTAGAAATCACCGTACCTATGGTGTTGGAAACTATACCAGTAGACCTATGAGAAGGATCAATATGCTAGTTTCATTTTGAGCTTGACTTTTGATCTTGCAGTCACACTTCTTATGAAGTGGTTTTGCCATTTAAAGTGGTCTGTTCCCTGTTGCTATCGTCAATCTGGACATCGGCTAGTTGTTGCAAGATATTAACCATGACGGTGTTATCCATTTTAATGCATTAGCCACACACATTTAGACACCACTGCCTTTCCTTGTCAAATTCACCTAAATATTCTGTTTCTTTCAACATATTCTTTATACTCGAGAATAAGATGTAACATTGGCCATAGCTTTTGCCATCTGATCTGTTCTTTGAATAGTCATGCCGAATATCATAATAAGGTCATTTATATATGAATGCTGCTTTATGGTACCTTGCATAAACACGCTGTTGGTCCCCTACGGAGTTAGTAAATAAGATTTTCTTGCAATTTGATATTTATATGTTAGATGTTGCTCATCAAGTCACAGAACAACTTTTCTACATCTGGTAGTCTACATTTTTTGTTCATCAACATCTTTGTCTATGGAATTTAGACTGAACTTTGGTCAAGGTACAATGAAAAATAAGTTTGTAGCCTTCGGGCATGAGGAAGTTACTGTTTTAGGGAGGCGAAGTTATGACAAAAAAACTTCAAAACTAGGGTCCATATCCGGAGAAAAGCAGAACAGATGTGTGATCATCCCACCAAAAGTGGATATGATTGCAGAAGCCATAGAAAGAAAAGACACCAACTGGTATACCTTGCCTTTCTTTCCCTTTCTTTCTTAATTCTATGTGACCGTTTACTAGTGGATTTATACTAGTACTGATCAAGTACTTCTTGGGCAGGTTTGTGCGGACAAAGGTCCCAAGTGATTTAGTCATACAGTTGGGGAAGAAGAGCACTTTTCACTTGCACATTGTATGCTCAAACTTTCCTACATTTTGACTCCTCCACTTCTCTCTTTTCCAAATTCTAGCTTTCTAGTTAAATTTTGATGCATAGTTTCTGTTCTCAGATGACACGATATTCCTTCAGTTGGCTTGTCCAATATGTAGAAATACATGTATATGATGTGACTCTCTCAAATTTTCTTGCAAACCAAGAATGCTAAGATCCATATTTGTGCTATCAATCACTCTTTTATCGTCTCTCTCAACAACTAGATTATACATGAATACAAGTAGAAAAGGGAACTGGCACCTGACTTACAATAGGCTTCTCATATTGTTAGTCTGTCAGGAGTTATCTAGGACCATGACTTATTACAATTCTTTCTTCCTCTGTGTCTACCCTAACATTTGGCTGTCGTATCACTGTGTCCATTTTTAGCTTCCTATGGTGTCAAGGAGTGCCTATCTCAATAGAATTGTATTTGAGAAGAAAAACAATGGAGTGAGGTGCAGCAGCTTAAATATTGAACCAAACAACCTACCTGGTGGAGCTGAGATCTTTGAGTTAATAGTGAAGTTCTGCTACGGGTGGAAGGTTGATCTGACAGCCTACAATGCTGCACCGTTGTATTGTGCTGCGAACTTTTTGGAAATGGTAGATGATTTGGAATATAAGAATCTCATATCCAGGACTGAATCTTTCTTAACCTTTGTAATTTTTTCTTCTTGGAAGGACACATTCCATGTTCTCAAATCTTGTGAAACAATCTCCTCATGTGCTAGGGATTTGCAAATTCAGAGAAGGTGCTCGGAGGCAATCGCTTGGAAAGTTTGCACAGACCCAAAAGGGATTTCCATTGGCCATGATGAATTACTATGCTTCATTTTTTGGATGGAAAATGACTTGGAGTATTCATATGGCAAAAGAGTAGCAGAAAATTGGTGGTTTGAAGATGTTGCAACCCTTCGAATTGATCATTTTATTGAAGTGATAGCATCTATTAAGAAGAAAGGCGTAAGAGCTGAGGTTATGGGTTCCTGCATAGCCTATTGGACTGCTAAATGGCTTTCCCGGATCTCTCTTGGGGTTCACGTCCCGACTCAGAAAGAGATAAAACACCAAGTTAGAAAGGTGATAGTGGAAAGCTTAATTAGGATACTCCCTGTGGAGGAAAACTCAGTTTCTTACAATTTTCTGCTACATCTTTTAAAGCTTGGTTTGATGTTCAAAATTGAAACCAGTTTATGTTCTAAGCTTGAGAAAAGAATAGCCTCAAAGTTGGAGCAATGTCAGCCATCAGACCTTTTGGTCAAGAACTATGGGGAAAGTAGTACTGCGTATGATGCTAGGATCATTGCTAGAATAGTGGAGACATATGTTTCCCTTGCTTCGCGCAATCCTGCACTGAAGATTTTTGTAGTTGGAAGGCTTGTGGATGGTTTTCTTTCACTGATCGCAAGGGATGAGAACCTCGCACCTAATGATTTCAGGATCCTTGCAGAATCACTGCCAAAAGATGCTCGTTACTCTGACGACAATCTATACAGAGCCATTGACCGCTACCTCAAGGTATACTATCAACAATTAAATCTTCATTACTAGTCTTAAGCACAAAATTCATCAATTGAAAGTCACATTTTGTGTGGTCCTTCACTATATAATCATGTTTAACACTCATGAATTCCTATTCTGCCAACAGCCCAACACCATTTATATAAAAGACGTCCGAATTTGTAACGGTACTTAGCTTTGAGCTGATTGCAGGCACACCCGAGCTTAACAGAGGAAGAAAGAAAAGCGGTATGCAGAGCTTTGGAGTACCATAAACTATCGCAAGAGGCACGTGAGCACGCGATGAAGAATGACAGGCTGCCATTGAATATCACCAATCAATTTATCCTTCTCGAACAAGTGAACATGATGAAGTCATTGGCCGAGAATTCATCAACTTATAGAAGAACGGAAGCACAGACATTTATGAACATTAAGACAGATTCGCGCAGGGGATGCATAAAAGTTCATAAACAGATGAGAATGATGAAGCAAGAGGTTGAAAGCATACAATTAGAGCTGAAAAAGCTACAATCATGTAGAATAGACATCAAAAGGTTGGCTCGAAAATTGTAAGAAACATCTGTTGAAAGAATTGGATTAGAAGCTTCATTGATCGCTTTATTGGTGCAGCATCAAATAAAGTGGCTAGCTAAAAGTATTTTTAATGTGATGGTCTTATACGCCTTCTGAAAACAACCGAACAAAATCTAACTCTGTTTGTGACTGAAATTTGAACCCCCTACTCTTGTTTAGGCATATTCTTCAATTTTAAATTGTTCATGTTCAACAACTAACCACCTAGCTAGTATTGAAAAGCTTATATATATTGGTAATTTCGTTTGACAATATGTTTGGACCTAAACACCTTGCTTTAGAAATACAGTCTTAACATTGCTCACGAATGACAACCTAAGTACGTAACTCAGTGCTACATGCCTATATAGCTAAATTTTGCGTCGTAGATATAGCATTAGACAAGTATAAAACGTGAGACCTAAACAGAATCTAACATCCGATAAACTAATAATTATTCCCTCTTTTCTACAATAAGGTTCCCATTTTTTTTAAAGCGGACTCTAGTACACTACTTTGACCATTACTTTTCGCATTCATACAATAAAGTTATACAAATATTCAACTTATACAAATGTGAAAGATAATAAATGTAAAAATCTAATTTTCACATTATGATTATTTATATATTTCGATATGTACGCTGTCAAAGTTTTGAAAAGTTGAAATAAAAATTAGGAAGATTTGCATAGAATAATCCCAACTATGGGCGTTTGATTTAAAATAATCCCAACTATCGTTTATTCTGGAGCGCACCCAACTTGTAGTCATTTATGCACCCACTGCACCCGAATTCCCCAACCCTCCCAAACCCGGGTTTGGAGCCCTCCCAATCCTACGTGGCAGTTTTGTATTTTTATCAGCCCCTTATTCTTCTCCATAAACCCCCTTTTTCTTTATCATCTCTTATGTTATCTTCTCTTTCCATAACAATGGAGAATCAACCATTAGCATCTCCAACATGAAAGGTTGACCATCCTTGCAATCTGACAGCCCCCAGCGCGCCCACCATCCCTACAACCATGACCAAGCTCACCCCTACGACCACCTTCGGTCACCCCATCATCGCTCCCAGTCTACGCCCACCCCTCCCCTCCATTGTGCTCACCCTCCCCCTATGCGCCACCTCTGTTCAATGGCAGCGATCAACCTATAAAATTAACACCCAACAACCCAACTCAACCAACACCTCCTCCACAAGGACCACCTCCAACCCATTACTCACATTGGGAGCAAAATCGACCACCTTTGAAAGAGAAAGAGGAAAAAAAGTGGATATGAGGTAGAGGCGGTAGGGGTGGGCATGAGGGTTTTGGTAGGGGCTGGTATTGAGGAAAATATGAGGAAGGGAGATGAAGAAGACTAGTGTGGGGGAGGAGAGGATATAGTTGAAGATTTTTGTTTTATTAAAGGAGGATGAGTGTTGTGTACTTGTGTTGGGTGGTTTGTTGTTGAGTTATGGTGGGTGTTGGGTGGGTCATTGTTGTATTGGGAGGTTTTAGAGGTGTTTGGGGGTGATTAGTGGTAGGTGTTGGCGGTTTGGGGGGGATTAGGCTTGGTAAGGTACCCCAAACCTAGGTTCGGGAATCCGGGTGCAGTGGGTGCATAAATGACTACAAGTTGGGTGCGCTCTAGAATAAACGATAGTTGAGATTATTTTAAATCAAACGCCCATAATTGAGATTATTCTATGCAAATTTTCCAAAAAAACTAACATCCTTCCTCATTAAGGGCATTTGAGTTGAAAAATCGATCTCAAGGCATTCCAGCGTTTCCATAAAAACACGCCGCATGCTGACAATTTTTTATTTTTAAAATGTGGGAATCTACAAACGCTACCTTTTGATATGTGGGAATCCACGAGAGGAATCTTCTCTTCCACCTCAACCAATTGTATCAACTCAATTGGATGGACTATTTTTTTCTCTACTTCAAGAACATTTTAGATAAAATCAGTTTCTTTCTACTACAATAAAATGAAGGAATCATGTTGAACGATAAAAAGGATATAAGTTTCTGATTTTACTTGGAGTTTGAGTTGATTTACTGGAGCTTGTCCACTCCTGTTAAAAAAAAAAGGCGATCTTTTCCAAAATTTTTAATAAAGTATTAACAAGTTTTTGGCAACCCAATGTTGAGGAGAGGGGAGAGATGATGAAGCAAGAGGAAGAGGAGGGACCCACCACCTCAAACCCGATTCACGACCCATGTCCCATCTGCCTTTGCCGAATCACCAATGACTCCTATTTGGATTATTGCTTCCGTATGTCTCTCTCTTCTTACCAAATTATTACACTTAAAATGCTGTACACCATTGCAAAAATTGTATTTCTTGCACTTGTTTTAAAGACTCCATCTTTTTGTGACTAGTTAATTAATTGAGCAAATAGCTTTGATGGGTATTTGGTGTTTTTTAGTGATTGGTTAGTTTGTTGGGTTGTTAAGCTAAGTTGGTTAAGTGTTAATTATGTTGGGTTTGTTTTATGTCATTTGTTAAGTAGACGAGCTCCTTGCACGTTAAATTAACGCAAATTTCATACACGGCGAAGTCAAATCAGAGATTAGTGTAATAGTATCCCTTTGTTGGACCAGCATGGCTTCGTCTACTTATATGATAAAAAAAGACGGCTTTTGTTTTGCAGATAAATTTTGCTACAACTGCATTCTTCGTTGGACTGAAGTGGTTTCTAGGAATTCTCGCCAAGCTTCCTCTGTCAAGTGCCCTTTATGCAAGGTCCTTAATCTTGAATTTTTGCCACTTTGTGTAGTTTTTGTGTAGGGAGTTATTTTTAATTCTGAGATCACTAAAATGTTTGCAGTTGTGCTGGAAATCAGTGATTAATTTGATCATGAATCGCATATACCATTATGTTGTATCAAATTGTTGTTGGATATGAAACTCTTTGGTTAAGTTGGAGACTTGCAGTTACCTTGATCATGAATTGCACATACCATTGTGCTGTCGAATTGCTGTCGGATATTATTTTTTTGGTTAAATTAGAGACTTGCAAATACCTTAGGTTGTGAATTGTACATAACGGTAGGCTCGTTTGGTGGAAGGTCATAAACTCAGGGAATGGAATTGCTGTGCTTGTAATTTGGTCGTGAAATGTCCCATGGGGAGCGGGGTGGTGGAGGTAATGCATTTGCATTGGAATCATGTATCATTCCTTCCAAATATCATTACCTCCCATTACCGAATGTTTAGGTACTAATAGAATCATAGATGTAGAACCACCTTATTACCCCCTGTCATTCACTCTTGGTGACATTCTCTTCTTGATGCGACTCAATTTCTGGACAATATTTGAGTACTGGTACCTATCACGTGGTACTCAACGGCTGTTGTTGTCATGCCAAATCACAATTGGAAATGAATCCTTAGGTTGAGTTGAATTTGGTTGATCTTGAGTGGGAAGCAAATGTTATTTGTTTTACAAAGTGGAATATAACTTCAGGGCAACTTTGTAAGTGTGTTAACCATTCGATTTAGTTAGGTGATACTATCGGGTTGTGGGTTGTCCTACTACAAGCTTAAGATTCCGTTGTTTGCACTTCATTTGAACTTCTCTAATATTCAGTCCTCCCGCCGTTTTGAAATTGTCTCCTTTTTGACGTGTCCCAAACAAAAAGCCACATTCTTAGTTTTTTTTTTTCTTTTAACAATGCTCATTCTAAAGTTAGTAAGTTAGAATCATAATCTTTGTCTTGATATGCTTACATTTTTTGGTGGGGTGAACACCCTAGTGTGTCACTGGTTTTGCTTCTGTGTTTGTATGTTTGAGGAAGTGTTGCTGCATTGATCAGGTTGGACTATAGAGAAATTTCTCTTTGTTGTTTCATGTGGGGGGAACCTGCCACTTTCTTTTCTCTCTTCTCGTAGCTCGTGTCTTCGTATTAGTCTTAAACAACCAAGGGATTGATTATGTCAGGCACTATGTGTCTTGAGCAGTCTTTGGTATGCTAGGTTTTATATTCCAGAAGAGAAAAGTTGTGGACTTGATTCATTCGGCAACCTTGCTCCCTTCAAGTCATTCAGGGTACACTACTGACTACCTTGTTGTCCAAAGGCTTTTCAATTGATGAATAAGGTGGAACTGTCATACGATCTTACAATTTGGAAACTTGACTTTTTTGTGTAGAGATGATCATGAGGATCAATATGGAAAATATATATGAAGCTCTTCTAACTGCTCGTTGAATAAATATCAGTCTTTTCCAGAAATAATTATTTATATGTATATATTTACTTTATGTGAGTATGCTGACGATAATTTTCTCATTTGATTTATATTTTTTCTTTTAGACCGAGAACTTTTCAATCATCTATGGACATGATGGAAGTACGTTTCAACAGCATTTCATCAACCAAGATAATGGTAATAGGTATCTGTGAATGATTGGCCTTTTTGCTTACTTGCATAGTTACATGTATGACTCTCAGTTCTAGGTGGTGATGTGTTCCTACCAACTCACTGTGTCTATTTGACACTTTTGCAGTAGCTTCTTTTCAAAGGTTCACAAGTATAGACTGCAGTGCTACTACACTCAGCCAGGTCTTTTGAGGGAATCCTTCAAGGTGGAGCGCTATTGGAAGTTGCATAAGTATCTTCAGCCCAACAACCGACTTGAAATATGGTTGAGGAGGGAGCTACAAGCTCTGATACAGGTGGGGTTTGCCTTCCATCTTTCTGGTGTAGTTTTTATTATGTACTGGCATGCGGCAATTGACTAAAGGTCACCCAAATTGTTCTGCCTTGTAGGAAGAAGACGTTGAAATCATTATGCATCACATACTTGGGGTGATTGAATCATTCGCCAGAAGGTATCATTCTTAGCAATCTTCGAAAATTTTCTTATATGATGTGGACCACAAAATTAGGACATCATATGGCCTGCTCCCTTGGTACATTCTGAAGAGTGACATAATTGTGAGGCATGCTTTAGCTTAGATAGAGTTACCAATTTGTTGGTTCTGACTATCTACTGAATACCATGTATGTGGTTTAGGCATCATATCAAGGGAATGACACTTGCACCACTGCTGAAGCGTGAAGAATTTAAGGGTTTAGTTGCTGATGCAGCAAGGCCTTTTCTTACTGCAAGAACAGAGCGATTCGTTGATGAGGTGGAATTATTTCTCGCATCAGGCTTAACTGTTGAAGCCTATGATAATGCTTATAAGAAGTGCTTAGGCTGGAAGAAGCGTGAGGAGACTCCAGAGGATTCTGATTCCACTGTCAGTGACCATGATCCTGTAGCCCCCTGCCTGTATCTTTTCGATGATGATGCTGATGCTGATGAAGTTGACTGGGCAGAGGATAAGCATATATAACATTGAGCAATGCGTCCTTTCCTACATATCTCGCGTCATTTTGTTTATGCACAGGAACATGTACCTCCCTGTGTACAAGTACAGTTTCATTTCTTTCTTTTAATTTCCATTTTCATATTAGATCAAAGGGCAAAGCCCTTCAAGTTACTAGGCTGTAAGTATAGAGAATTCCATGGAAGAATTGCCTGTATAGTTTTTGTCATCTGCACACGAAATGGTTGCCTGACCTTGAGTTGTCAATGCAGTAAACTCTCTAATGTTGTTCTTGACCAACAGTAGTCAATGGAAGTGTACACTGTTACTTTTGCCCCCTTGAAACCGCAAATATTAGTGATAATACGTACGAAGCCAGATAATATGTACGAAGTGGATTATCTGGTGCCTGGTGGCCTGCCTTCGTTATGAAACATGGAGATAGAAGAGTAGTGATGCATGCTTTAGCCTAAATCGAATTACCATTATGTACTCTTGGACTAAGATGATCATTTGAGAGGATATCTGAATTTTAAGTTTGGGGTGACTTTTTCTAACTTATAATATATGAAGCTTATCTCTATCCTATCATAGATATCCAAGAGTAATGCAGGAAGGTTGAGTGTACACACTCATAATCACATAAGCACAAAAAGATTGTATAATCATTTTAATTTAGTCCATCATATATTTATATCTCAGAACAAACAAATTAAAATTAAGAACTTTTTGGTCCCATTGAAAATAGACGTACCGAAGTGTTACTCGTTAAGATAAGAAGAAAAAAAAAAACACAAATGAGAAGCCAAGCAAGTGTACACTTGAATATTTTGGACTTGATCTTCTTCAAGGAAACAGAGGGATAGAGAGACAGAGATATGGACCCAAGTTATGGAGCTTTCATGGAGAAATTCACACTTCCTCCTCCTCCTTCTTCTGTGGACCTTCCCTTAAAAGGCCTCACTTTTGCCATTAAAGACATGTAAGTTCCTCCACACTTTTTCACATAATCATATTTGCAGCATTTCCAATCATATGCCTATCAGTTATGTCTATCTGGGGACAACCCAAAATTTGTAACTTGTGTCTACTATAAGCAGGTAGCCATACAGTGTGTTGTGATCATGTCAATTCAATAAAGTGCTTAAGGTTCTACACATTTATTTTATCCAACATGCATGCATTTGTATTACTTTGTTTTAGATTATGTGCGCCTCAGTATACTAAGTATCGAATTGATAGAGATAAAGTTGCGTACACCTAGACCTCCCCAAACCGTGTCGATTAGTGGCATTCTAGGTGATAATGGTTGTTTCTTGTTCTTATTGGTTCAACTCAAAATGATCAAAGTTTAATCACCTTTGATTTCATATGACTTTTTTTTGTATATATATTTTTTAAAATTTTTATATGTAGGTGTCTTGGTAGATGTCTCCTTACTAGTCTTGACTAGATAGGGATACATTTGCGTGCATATACACCTCCCCCAATCCGGTCTTTGATGGCCTTAAGCGGGTTAATGGTTGTTTCTTCTATTTATTAATCAAAATTCTTTGTGTCTCCAAGCATATTGTAAAATATCTCTGATGGTGGGGAATTTTGAAGGGCAGATTTGATGTAGAAGGCCATGTGACTGGATTTGGGAATCCTGATTGGGCAAGAACTCACTCACCAGCGAAATCCACAGCTCCTGCAGTTTCGGCCCTCTTAAGGGCTGGTGCTACTTCTGTTGGTAAAACTGTCATGGATGAAATGGCTTACAGGTTTGTCTTTGGTTTGGGTTTGGATTTTTATGATATATTAAAGGAAATTCGGCCTTGAGCAACTGCATGTTTTTGTGTCAACTATTCTCAAACTGTATGTCAGACTGTGCCCTGACAGTTTTTTGGAACAATTGAGTTCATGTATTGTTGCTTGTGTGTGGCAGTATTGCTTGTAATCAACTGAAATGATTGACCTTTCAAGCTTCTATTTCTTGTTTATAACCTATATGAATCCGATGAAGTAAATCTTTTTGTAGTTTAAGGCTTCTATGTTTGTTTCTAAGTTGGAGTGGTTTGTAGTTTTGTGCATTTACTTGAACCTCAGAAAAAGATACAATGCCTTCCAGTACTATCAAAATTGTGTTTTCAGGAATGGTGCAAGAGCAACTACTAAATTCCGGAAAATGTTAATTCTTATGCTACGAGTTGTTTTTTGTATAGGCATACGCTGTTCACCAAGCCTTTGGACATGAAACAATAATGAGCTTTCTGACATGTCTTTAGTGAAATACCACGAGCCATGAAGACCTTTATTATCTGGTAAACTAGGGAGCTTCTACAGAGAAGACTTATTGATATGGCTTGCACGGTTGCACCCACTGGCGGAACTAAGGGGGGACCCGTAGGCTTCCCGTCCCCGCCAACTTTTCATTTTTCTGCAATTTTTTGAAAGAAAATTGAAAAAATACATAGGAAAATGTTAAGTTTTTGTACTTGGTCTTTCAAAATATTGAAAACTTTTACCTGGTCTCCCTTACGGAAAAATTCTAGTTTCCCCTTGGTATGCGCTTACTGCTTTTGGTTGTGTATTCAGCCAACTAATCTCTATCATCTCTTGCCCAGCAGCAGTCTAGAATATTTTGAGAACTTGAATCCTTCTCCTAAAATTCACAATCCAAGTTATAATGACAATTTTATATTGAATAGAGAAGCATTTTGTTGGCTTGATCTTAAACACGAAGCTGATTGACACTCATTGAACAAATTGTCTTTGAGCAGTCAAAGTTCCTATGAAAAGTTGTACTGGATATCCCTTTTCTATGTTCTTGATTATCTGAAACTGCAAGAAATCCTGAATTGCTCACCACAATTCTACTTGACAGTATAAATGGAGAAAACATTCATTATGGAACACCTAGAAACCCATGTGCACCGGACCGAATTCCTGGAGGATCTTCTTCTGGATCTGCTGTCGCAGTTGGAGCTAACCTTGTAGATTTTGCCCTGGGTGTGTTCTTGTTCTCCTTAAAAATATTTGGTTGGAATTCTTAATATGGAGCGTTGAATGGAATTTTGTTTCTCCCATTTCATTAGGTACTGACACTGGAGGAAGTGTCAGAGTGCCAGCAGCATTCTGTAAACTACATGGAATTCGGCCTTCTCATGGCGTTGTTTCTGTTGATGGTGTTACCCCTATGGCACAGAGCTTTGACACAGTTGGTAAAGATTCAACTATATGACAAATTGTGCAATATGCATAATGTAATTGAGATAAATTAATAGTATATTAAAAATTCTTAAATTGAATGGCTTCATGTACAGCATTTTATCTTTGAGTTAATTCCTAAAGTGTCGCATATGTCTGATGTCATAGTGAACTCAAGAATATATGAATACTAGATAGCATCCCGTGCTTCGCACGATAAGGTAGTATATTTTTGTATAATATTTTAGTATTAATATTATTAAGTATTTAACAAATATATATTTAAATTGTCATAAAATTCACCAA
>CAAKMY010033747.1:227-13378 GCA_901111285.1 Corrigiola litoralis | reverse complement strand
GTATAAATAGATTCAACGCTCCCGAACTCTCTCTTTTGATTAGTGCCTTACATATGGAGTCATGGTCTAACATCTTGGCTCGTTAATAGCCATGGTGTTGATTCATAGTTTCCTTATTTTCTTAAAATAAGGTGGCGACTCGTAAATTCAGAATTGAACGTTATTGTCTTAAGGATCGAAAAATTCACATCAAATTTTGGGGTCCTTACAGTAACACGAATATTTGATTTGGCTACTGCATATAGCAATAAGGTTATATGAATTAAGCTCACCACGTATAGGAATAAGGTTATATGAATTAGGCTCACTACGTATAGCAATTAGGCTCAACAAGACTTAAGTGTACTATCAATTAAGCTACAAGCTCATATGAAAAAGGCTATCAACATGTTTGAATTGCTAACAAGTTTTATCAATTAGATTACCTACTATGTATACGCCTTGAATAGATTAGGCGAATATGTTATGTGATTTAGGCTAATATATTGTATCAAAATAGGCTAATATGCTAATATATTGTACGCTACGCAGTAACAACGCACGACTTCTCCAATTGCGACTAAACGGTTATCGCGAATACATAACAATAAGACTAAAAAAAAAAAAGCCCGTTTGTAACTTACGTGGAACACCAGTATCTCCATGGATACCATCGTGTACAACTAATTCTTCACCATTAACACTATTTTGGCGATCGATATCAACATCATCATGATCCGCTCTTGATGATTGACCTTTCTCCATTGATAATGATTGAGTAACAACGAGATATGAAAGAAATGCCCCAAATGCTGTTGATATTTTTTTGATGAAATATGCACATATAAATTTTTTAATGAAAGATGAGGGATTCTGGAGTATTTTTTTTGAATGATCTTTATGAGTGAAGTTAAGGAAGGTAGATATTGTCAAACAGTATATTGGAATAGCAAGATATTAGCCTTAATAAATTCCTAAAAACATGCAGTTTTTAAACATGGGTTCCTTTTTTTTTCTATTTATTTTCCAAATGTGAAATTACTTAGATTGCCCTCTGTTGTACGTATAACTGGTTGTACACGAACACTCCACATTCCCTGTCACATTCCAAAATCCTCCACAAGACAACCCTTTTGAGAAATGGAACAGTTCCTGGCTAATGTAAAAGAAAAATACATCATTGTCAACCAAATATTTCCTAAGCTTGGTACATCTTCAATAGAAAACTTTCGTGTTGTTTCATGGAAGTCGAGAGAGTTAGTACATAGGTATATCAATCGGCATTATTACAGCTTCGAGACGACAAGCATGATAGCTAATTTCACACCTCAAATACACAAGGAAGACTACCGTGGGGGTATCAAGAACTCATTTTGTGCCACTAATCATTGAGTCTCCCTACTAAAGGCTATGTACTAAACGCAAAGAAAGCGAATAGCATTGCAATTTGTTCCTCACCGAGCACGTTTGACAACGAAAGTGTTTCGAAGAGAAAAAAATTGAACGACAGAGTTAATTCATTGTCAGCCATATCGTTGATGACATCCATCAATCCTTGTGGAGTTATCTCGAAGTGGAGTTGATGAAGAGGTTGATAGTAGACCAGGAGAAAGATGAAAGAGCCGAATTTGCATGCATAGAGGATGTTAAGTCCGTTCGTAGAAATTTCGTTTTTTTATTTTATTTTTAGTAATATGTACATCCAGGCATTTTGTAGTTAGTAAGAACTCTCAATAATGATATGTTTAGCATTTTGGTATTAATCTCTTATACTAATTGTTTTCCCTGGAAACATTAACATAAATACTACATTAGTTAATATAGGCAAATAGATGCTGGCTTTGTTGTTTAATTCCGTAATAAGTGAATTACGATAGGCCAACAGACCTCGTCTGGAGTCTAGGCCTAGCAAATAAAGACTAAAAACAACACAAAGTTAGCCTAGAATAAACACATTGTAAACCATGTGTCATACTAGCACATCAGATTAATAGAGACCCCCGTAATGTGAAAGCTCGCGAGATTTGAAATCGCATAATTATGTAATTTGGGATTGATCATAAATTAATATTTGGAATGACATTGCAAATTTAGGCATGATCCTGCCGCTTCATTTAATCCTTGTTTATCAGATTAAACTATCCCCAAGTTTTAACGGACAAGTTTGACCCCCAAATCACATATGTAATGTATTTGGATAGTAATGAAACTTAAGTTACTTAGCAAACATAACTTAATGGTAAGTCTACTAATTACTTATTTGAGTTCATGTTAGTAATTAGATTTAGGGCGTGTTTGGATAGAAGGATTTGGAGGGAAGGGGAGGGAAGGGGGTAGGAGGGATTTTTGCATAGTAATGGAGGTGGGGAAAGGGAGGGAGATGAGGGGATGTGACTTTCCTCCTTCAAGAACAAATCAAATCCCCTCCAAATTGGAGAGATTTGAAAGGATTTTTCTCTCCTTCCCTTTCAAGAACCCACCTTCCCCATGAATTATCTCTCCTCCTCCCCCTCCCCTTCCTTCCTCTCCCCTTCTAATCCAAATGGTGAGCTTTTCTCTCTTCTTCTCTACCCTCACCTTCCTTCCCTTCCCTCTTTTTTCCTCCCCTCCCTTTCCCTCCAAATTTATTGTCCAAACACACTCTTAGCGTACTTAACAAATGAAACTTATTGGTCAATCCACTAGTTACTTATTTGGGTTGAGGCCAGTTAATTTGGAGGCGCGCAAAGCACACGGCCAACAACTGATGTTCAAAAAGTATATATGCCAAGTTGCCAACCCATTCTAGCCGGTTTTTGTATGATTCATTTGCCAACGATATGTGAAGTGTAACAGCGTGCTATCTCCATTAGCCAAATTCCGATTCCACAAATTACATAGGTAGGCATGGGTAAATGAGGATTAGCTGATACAGTATACCCAATCCCAACTCCCATGTATTCCTGATCCATTAAAAAAGAAAACCTGTAAAGCTAAGCGGCATTTTTTTTTCCAAAATAAACTACGAAGAAACCATCAATACAAGTGACAGTCGGTTTATCTTTGATCTTCAAATGCACCGATGCTGTATCAAAGGGGACGGCATCAGATAAACTGCACCAAAAGTTCCTTTTTTTATTTTTTGGAAACGTGCACCATATTTTCTTGAGCATGAAAGAATAAGAACCCATTAAGCAACGTCGACACGTCGTACATCTGAGCCAATTCGTTAACCTTTCTTGAATACAACTTTCTATAATATAGTACAGAACTAACCCAGACTTTACACTTCTCTCCGACCAGCCAATGCAAAGTTAAAATCACTTAAGTTGTTAGGCTATTCAGCCAGTCATATCCTAGGCTGGTCTTTGAGAAACGGAACATTTAAGATCAACACAGAAAGAGTGCAGCATGGCCTTCAATCACTCCAATTATCCTCATCTTGCCTTGAAAGTTTCCCCTCCATGCTCCTTTCATCCTGCGCAATCACAACAATAGCATCAGTTCCCTTCAATCATGTTCTAAATGCTACCAGTTCTTCACTAAAAGTTTTAGCAGACGCAATTCTATAAAATAGAAAAGATAATAAAGTAAATCATTTTGAAAACATAAGAAACAATAACAAGTTATGAACAAAAAGCAAATATACTGAAAAAATTACCACTTCACAAGGACTTAATTTAGATGGAGACCAGACAATAATCTGCCTATCATTACCACCTGTATACAACTCCTGAACCAAGCACAAATTATTTTCAAATTAGCATGACCATGAATTAAGTAAAATTGACGATAAAGAGAAGACAATTGAAATAATATACTCATTTATCTTCCACAGTCCACGAGATCACGCCCATTATCCCCACAAAGTAACCCTAACATTTAACTCCCGTAAACGAGAGGCAGGTAAGAGAAATTTTCACAACAAAAATATAGCAAGAGCTTCCTTTCGGATGTGAATGCTCAACTACATTTCTCTACTTCATCCATCAGAGAAATCAAAACTAATCCATTTGATGCTACAGAGCACTTTATTCATTGTCAGTGTGACTCGCTGACAAGTGGAAGGAATAATATCACACCTGATCTCGTGAACTAAACCAGCAACAATTGACACTCTCATAGTGGGCACGAAATGTCTGAGACGTCTGGCCTGACCAAAGATCAAACGCCTGAGGGATAAAACAAAATATTAGAACTGTACACTTCAAAAGTCCAGGGAAAGATCCAAAGAAGGAGAAGCAACTTCACTTTCACAGATGTCATGCATGGAACAAACACAAGGGACCTATCCTGTGCCACAGCTAGCTGCATCCCTTTGCTGTTTTGCAAGCGCACAGTTTCAAAGTTCACCAAAGTGTTGCAGCCAGATTCAATATCCCACAATCTCAATCTTGAATCTGAGCCTGAAATTAATAACAGAGATCTGGTATCAAGAAACTAGATTAAAACTACAACACCAGCAAGGCAGTAATAATGCTATTACTCTGTTTTGGAAACATTGTCTTCTTATGGTTTTCCAGAAACTACTATTCGGCAGCATATCAAAGCCAAACAACACAAAGCGAAAGCATTGGACATGCACCAGTAACGGAAGCCACTGCTAGTTCACCTATTCATATAGCTAAAAACATGTGCAAAGGCTTCAAAACCCAACCATTATAAATGAATATCTGCAATGCATAAAAAACATAGGAAAATTACAACTTCTAAACATTTGTTCTACAAAGACAAGTAGAAGAGGTTTAAACATAAACTGGAATGCAAACTTGATAAAATGGAAACATGGAAGAAAACACCTAATTATTTATAAAACCACGAAGCAATTATCTACAGTGAATCATATCATACAGGATAACTTAAAGACAGAACAAGCAACCTGCACTCAGAAGATACATGCCGTCTTCAGTGGTTTTTAATCCCGTGACAGTACCATAATGTGCAGTAGCATGATCTTGACCAGACATCATCCCAGGATGGAGCCTTTGCTTAACAGAACCCTTTAGTTGGGAGGGCATTCTAGACGTAATTGGAACCTTTGCACCATTCCCAAAAGAAACTTTCTTCTGCAGCCCCCTACTCTTTGCAGATGAACTCTGTCCTGTTTCCCTGGATGTTGCCCCCTAATGAGACACATTGGCATTAATATGATTGGTTAGATAAAGAGAGCAAATACAATTAACTGTAAACAAATAAACCCATTATTTACTCCCTTCCCAATTGATGCGAACGCGAGCTGAAGACTTAAACAATATAATTTCGCACCAAATAAATCTCACAAAGCCCTAAATTGAAAATCTGTGTTTTTGTGTTTTAATGTGATAAACAACGAAAAGTAAATGATATGAACACAATCTAGACCTATAGATTGTGAACTACGATTAACCCTACACAACAATCTATGTTAACCCACTAAACTGAATCGCAATTCAAAGAATAGTCAAAAGTTGAAGNNCAAATTCGATCTCAACGATCTTTTTCTGAACCCACAATTTCATTAATCAATGTCAAACTAATACAATGAAGCCTAGAAGGCTTAATAACCAAAACAAAACGTAGGAAATAAAGAAACCTAAAGCAATAAGGAAACTTGCAGATAACTAAAGATATCCCGCGAAATAGATCTCCCTCGAGTCGAGCGAGGTTCACTCGAGTCGAGTGAAAATCTACTCGAGTCGAGCGAGGTTCACTCGAGTCGAGTGAAAATCTACTCGAGTCGAGCGAAACTGCACGTCTGCACGTCCTCCTGGTTGTTTTAGCTCGAGGACCACTCGAGGCCCACTCGAGTCGAGCTGCTGCTCCATGATGCAACATCTAAACTTCTTCGAAACTTGATCCAATCGCACTTGGATCACCAATATAGAAGATAATAATGACTGACATATTCACCCCATTTCTGAATATCAACAATGTAGCACACTTATAAAGCTGTAAAACGCCTAATAAAGTTACTAAATAAGAATAAAGAACAGCCCAAAACGCAGAGTCCCTATAATCTTCAGTCATATTCCAAATACTAAATTGAGATATAATTAGGTCTTAAGGGCTAAAAAACCATATAGGTCCACAAAACAAGACCCCATTTACCAAAATGGTATACAAAAGCACACCGGCAATATTTTAAATAAAAACATTACAACAGGAGTCAATTGGGCCTAGGTATATCACAAAGGTGCGTAAGGTGAACATGTAGTATACCCCTTCATAATTTTTTTTACTTCATACCTATTTAGGCGGCTACAAAATATTTACGAAGTCCACACTTGAAATGCTTTTTCCATCCGACACTATACATTTCTCTTTTAGTCTCTTAGATCTCCCATAGATTCCTTGAATTTCTCTAGTAACCTATAAGGCGATGGTTACCAATCCTCATACGCCTTTCTTCCTCATAAGCTACGCTTAAGGCTTATCAAGAGCGGAAGATCCATTATTCTATCATGGTGTACTGGAAAACCCAAAGATAGAAGACATCAATTTGGGAATAAAAGGAGTGCTGGAATGTTTAGGATCCCTTATTCTCATATGGACTTGGAAGTTCTTTATGGAGTCCGATTTGTAACAGCGAAAATAGTCCTTATGGGGATTACTATATCAACTATAAGGTTCCCACTTTCCTTTTTGGGACACAGTTACTATAAGGTTTCCCTTACTTGATTCCCTTCTTGGCACAGAAAAAGACAAGAGTGTCCTTATGGAGATTACACTATTTACCCACACCTCCTTTTTGTATAATTTAACTCCTTATCTCTCCTACAATTTGTGGTCCCCATAACCCACTACCTTTTTTTAGACAAAAACTCTCGACCTACTTTTTTAGTAATTTCCATAGAAGTTTGGTTATGAAAACAAAGGGTACCTTAAAGAGAATGGGAGGGTGTAGTACTTAGGAAGGGAAAACAGAAAAGTGGAAGGGCAACAGACAAGAAGATGAAGAAAATATATTTCTTAACTTTAGCTATCTAGCTAACTGCTTTCATTCAAATTAGGAATTTATTTGAAAGAACGGTACAAATAGTAAGTTAAGAAAAATAAATGATAGTAAAAAAGGAGGACGATATGAGTCCCGTTGCATACCAATTTGGTACAGGAATCTATTTTCTTGTAATTTGGCCGAAAACTTAAGAGAGCTATAATAGTTATAGAGAGGCTAAAAGATCCCAGAGTTCTACCATAACCACTAATGGCAATTAGTTCGTATCAACAGAAGAGGACAGCTTAACTTTTTACTTCACATGCTTACTTCACCCTCAATTGCACAATGTTGTTCATCTATTGATCCTCTATAGACTCTAAAGCAACTAAAATATTGAGATAACATACTAAATTACTAAATACAATGACATGATTCCACGCAACACAGCAAGCGGAAAAGGCAAGAAATAAACCTTATAAAAAAATTGGAATGTTTTAAAAGTCGTCACCTTCTCCAAAGTACCAAGTTGAGACTTCAACTAATCTAAAGCAAAGAAACATCCGGAAAGTACGATATACCAAAAACAAATTGCCCCATCACAGCTGCCCGTAATCAAATATTATAAAGAGGATAAAAGATTCCAGAGTCCTAATTTAAGACGGTTACAGTAATGGTTTGACAGGCTACCTTTGCATCATCAACACAGGACAACTTGACTTTCTATTTGACATGCTCAATTCACCCTCAATTGCACAATGCTGTTCATCTATTGAACTTCAATAGACCCTACACTCTAGTCTAAAGCTACTCGAATAATCAGATAACATATCAAATTATAAATTAAATTCACCTAATTCTTTGAAAAACAGCGAAATGACAAGAAAGACACCTTACTAAAAGCTGAATGTTCTGAGAGTGGTGGCCTTCTACCAAGTTGAGACTTCGACTGATCCAAAACACGGAAACATCCTGCACGTCTGATATCCCAAAATCGTATGGCCCCATCACAGCCGCCCGTAAATAAAATCCACTCACTTGATGCAGACCATTCTACTGTCATTACACCATCTGCCACAGTAAATTGATAAATCTGAATGAGATCTCTATGCAGGAACCATTGCATTAGGTTGTGAGTATATTACGATAGGTCATAAACCAAGAAAAAGGAAGCAGTAAAACATACATGTCAACATAGTTTTTATTTCTACTGTTGGAAGAGAAGTGAACTTCCAGCGCATGAAATATCTACTAATAAGGAAAACATTACAAAAATCATAGAATTCTAACATGGTTAAAACAAAAAAAATCATATGAACCTCTAACACAATAGCATGGCTGTTTTGCAATATACTTCCATTTTATAACCCCGTGTCCAATAAACTTAGCTTTTAAAGTTCAATTACAGTCTTGAGAATCAAATTGGCACAAACCAAAAGCTAATTTTGATATGGCAGATTACACCTATGCATAGCATGGCCAATATACATGCACAACATGAAGCCTTTACAACACGCACGCATAGTATAATGAATACAGGAGAAATAGAAGCACACACTGATATATCACCTGACTCAAGAATCAAATTGGCACAACCCAAACACTACTATGGATATGGCAGAATACACCTCTCCATAGTATGTCAGATTGTACAAAAACTTCACGCAGAACAGGATGGCATTTCCAAACAAATAGCATAATGGTTACACGAAAAACAAAAGCACAAACTAAGATTTCCTGATTCCTAAGAAGAACATCATTATCTAGACCTAAAAGTCTGAAACAACTCTGACATGCAAAACCCAATTATTTTTACCAGTTTAATTAGGCTCTTATGACTGATACAAAACATTGTATTACGCCAGATAATATGCATACCAACCAATAACCATGCAAGTTTCACTGAGAAAAAATATTTTGAACTAATAGTTTATGCTTTTTAATCCAAAACAGGACATCAGGTTGGATCAGGCCCATACTCTCTTTTACTAACCATCAAAGCTCTAAATAAATAAGGCACCAACCACAGGGGTAAACCCTAAAATTGCTGCTAAAATATTATTACTAAAAACACAGAATGTTTTATCTGAAAGCAAGTCATTATTTTATCATTTTTCTGTTTGGACGGATGACTTTCAAAAGCAATTGATAGCCAACTCCATCCGGAAATCATTCTGAAGACACCGTGGGCTATGATATATAAACATGCTAATCTTCAAGGTAATGTAGAAAAAACAATGTTGATAGTATTGTCCATTGTGTCACCTTGCCATAACATCAAAGTCAAATAATTCTCTCTCAAAACACTATCATGTGTTACTTAAAGCTCATCATGAACACGTCCTCACCCACTGACCTAGTCCGTAATATTTTCATCAAAGTGAGTTGAAAGCATACCACGATGGCCGGATAAGGTATGAGCAAATGCCCCTGAAGCAATATCGCACAGACGAACTTGAACATCTTCAGTTCCAGCAGCTATTAGCATATGAGACGTTGCAACAGGGGACATGGCCGTCTTATAAACTTTCCCAGGCATCTTAAAATTTATAACCATCTGTATCATGATGAGAAAAGTCAATGTTGCTCAGTTATGTACTCGAGCACAAAACTGACAAGGAGCAGTAAATTATTTGCTGTATGCATACCTGGGTTGTATTGGTATCCCAAACATTGATATGATGATCAAAGGAACCAGTGACAAATAGCCCAGTATCAACGGGATACCATGTAGCCGAGGAAATCGCATACTTGTGACCCTGCTCATGCTGCTTATCAATAGCAAAGATGCACTTGTACCTTTCAAGGAGGCCTTCATCCGACTCTGAGGCACGTTGAACATCGAAAACAGCGGCAGATGCATCTGATGCAGCGGAAAGCAAATATCGGCCCTCTGTCAAATCAACCTGATTTTCTGATCAAACCATATGACCCCAAGCTTCTCTTAATAACAAAATATTTATATTCTATTTCCAAAAAATATGTGCCTCAACTACGAGAAGAAACTAAGACGGTTCGTATTATCAGGAGAGAGTTCCATTCACATCGATATAAACCACACTATAACAAGGTGTAGCAGCACAAACACTTGCTAAAACTTTTTGTCGCACTCATCCGAGAACGATTCATTAGTCATTCCCATATGGAAAGAGATTCTGGAGGCAACTTCGCTCATTAAGACATACAACTATATTGCAACCATTCTCATAGTAACAAACTCATCGACTTGGTTATACATTTTATTAGCATATCCGCAGAATTATTCCCGATTACCAAACACACCACTTGTACAACTTTTATAGCTATTTCTGATCTCAACTTCGCACATACAATCTAAGTTAACATGAACACTGCTAAAATTATCTAAAGTTTCTAAAGGACAGGACCAAACCCTTATTTTTTTGACACTTCCATTCAGAACCTTGCCTAATGTAATTAGGAGAAGGCCTAGGGGTGTATTCTTGGTTGGGTACAAAGATAGGCTTCTCAAAGGTTAGATAGCTATTAATGTGCGTCGTTGGTCCATACTGGTACCCAAATGCCCACTAAAACAGCCCTTTTAATTTATGACCAACAAGGATTGAAATACATTAATAACGCTTGTAGTCTAGTATACAGCTAGACATCAAACAGATACCATGCCACCACAAACTATTCCTACAGCAATGGTTCACGAGTAAGCAATATACCAACAAATTTGATTACTACCACAAATGGTCGTAAAATCGTCCAACACAAGCTCTCGTAAATATCGTCCAACACAAGATACATCAGGGTTTGGCATACACATTAAATTGTCACAGGATAGGATGAGGGCTAGCTTTCAAGATTAAAGGTGATATTTTAGGATACAATCATTACAGCTCACTCGCGGCCTATCATAAGACGATCTTTCCCAAAGCATTGCCAACTCGAGATTGTGCATGACTTCTCAGACAATACTATTACTTGAACAGAAAGTATTGTATGAATACATCAAGTTAAAATTAGACTGTCCCAAATTAATCATCTTTGAATAAAAAAAAAAGAAAAAAAAAAAAAACTAGCTAAGTGGTTGGAGCTCTCTTACCCCAGTTATGAGCGACTTTGTGAGCACATTTCAGACTAAACAAAAATCATTTTTATTATTCCGTTTATAAAAAGTGACCACTTAGGCTCAATTGGTAATCATGTCCACTTCATGTAAAACTTTTTTAGTGATAACCAACAAGAATTGAGTGCATAAATAAGGCTAGCATGCATCAACCATTCTTTCACCAAACTTATTGCATACACCTGAGAGTACGTACTCTCAAATATATTTTTATGTACCTTTGATTAGTTTTTATGTACCACGGTGAAAATATTGTATAATTCTAATTTATTGAAGGTACACAAAAAATAATACAAGGTACATAATATATACCTAGAGTTGAACTTGAGAGTATGTACTCTCGGGTGTACCTAATAATTTGTCATTCACAAGTAAGGAGAGGGACCTGAAGAGAGTTGATGGCACCCCGATGAGGAGAGACGAACTCTTTGAAGTTGGATAGGTGGAGAGACGAGATTCGACGTGATCGAAGGCGACGGGAGAAAGTGTTAGGGAGTAGTCTGCCCTCTTCTCTACTTGTAATGTCTTTCCACAACATTTCTGGCGCATCTTCCACCTTCCTCTTCACCACCTCTCTTGTGTCAACTGTCGCCTCTTCTCTCTCTCTCTCTAGGTTTCCTTCTTTTGGTTTCTCTTGTTTTTTGATGAACAAAGAAGATACTTGCTTGCTAATGATAAGTAACGATTTACACGCTACGGAGTACGGACGGAGTGAGAGAAATTTACTGGGCAAACGTGATTTTGTTGACGAGGAGGGGGAAATTATTCCATGGATTTTTTTTTTTTTGTTTTTTAAATATTCCATGGAAATTAAAGGAGGACTATTGTGTGCTATTGAGACCCATCTTTTTCCATGGCATAAACGTAATTTTGCTGATAAAAAGAGGGAGTAAACTCATTCACTAGTGTCAAAAAGTAGGGGTATTTATTAAAGTTTTTTTTTTTTTTTTTTACTAAGGGACCCTCCAATCGCACCTAATAGTTACAATTGGTTTATTACAAACTACTAGTTTTTAATCCCGTGCGATGCACGAACAAAGACATAACAAATTTTTATTTTTTTCTAATAAAAGGTTTGCCTAATTAAAATTACTCCCTCTTAATTTGTTTATATTAAAATTTAAGAGTTGAATTTTTATATTTTAACAAAATATTGTTATACCTGATCAAACTTCCAACAACAATCTTCAACATCAAATTATTAGTTGAATTGCAAGAAAACAGAGCGTTAAAACGTTAATACAACGAAATCAATTTAAAAATATATTATCAATAGTAGTTACTGTATAAGCAATCACACTTGTATAAAATCAACAATATTAAGGGTGTGTTCGGTAACGATAACTGTTTAATAGCTTTTAATAGTTGTTAGCTGTAATCAGTAGCTATAGTTGTTATCAGCTGTCAAATACTAGTTGTTAGCTGTGGCTGTCAACATGAGACTGTTTGGTAGAAACATTAGTTGTTGGTTGTTGCTAATGTTGTGTTCATTAACATAAAAATATGAAATAAAATTAATCAATCTATAACATTTTAAAACGAAATAGTACATAAATGTTATTGGTCAATGAACGAGAGATATTAATTAAAATACACCATAGTTTTTTTTATAAAATAGAAAATCAAATAACTCAAATTATTGTGTTTCAAAAGCAATAGAGGAGGAAGATGGGTAGTAGATACTTGGAGTGAAATCAGGGATTACAACAAAAAAATATGAGTTAAAAAAAACAAATGAAAAATAGTAGTTGTGTAATCTTCAAACGTTATAAAAGATAGCCCCCTAAAAATTAGCTTTCAACAGCTACATATATTCCTAAAGCTACCCCTAAATTTATTTACCAAACACTCCAAGTAGAGGTTTGACCCAGTCCAACCACTAAAGGCTACTAAACGCTATAAAAAGGCTACTACCGAACACACCCTAAAATTAGCATCTTGAAAACAATGAGAAGTATAAACACACATCCTTTATTGATTCTTGATTGATATATGTGTCTCGAAATTGACATTCGTTACCAAATTAAACCACATAAAATACTAAAGACTTAAGACTAAGAATGGGCATGCAAATTGTTATGGTCAAAATATCCTTGACCCGTCTACATTGACTTTCTTGACTCTGGTCAAAGGGCGGGCACAAGCACGGACGAAACCATGTCTCCCTTTCTACGGGTATTCCCTAAA
>CAAKMY010033743.1:0-10487 GCA_901111285.1 Corrigiola litoralis | reverse complement strand
TTGTTTTGACTAAGTGCAAGTACGACCTGGAAGACACCTTGCATTGAGTGGGAGATATAAATAGGCAAGAGAATCGGTAATGCACAACTTGTCTAGGACAAGTGGGAGATTGTTGGAGTAAGTGCCTTCCAACAAGTGCGATTACGATAATAAATCTCATTAAGAATAAACACGGGATTGATTTAATCATTAGTCAGTTGATTAACGTAAATCAATAACGATTGACCGGCTAGGGTTTGACGTTATTGTCGTGAGACGGCGGTAATCAACTGATCCCTCTCGGTCACACCTAAAAGGTCACCTGACTCCGTGGTTAAGGGACATGTATATGGATACATGTCGATACCCGATTAGAAGAGCTGAATGAGTCAGCTTATGATATGTGTGATGTGTCGAGTTAAGAACTCGACAACGTTTGGATTTATTTATTAATTGATTATGAGATAATACTTAATAATATATTCATAGGTCTATTATTGTAAAGTGGAGACTTTATTATTAGACTATTGATTAGTTTAATATTGTGTTGAGATGTGATGAATAATAAGATTAATTAATAGTTACATAAGATGTAATATTAATTAATTAGCTATTACTATTATATGATGATATAATGGAATAGTTATCACTTAATTAGTTAAGTAAGTAATAATGTCAAAGTTACAAGTATGCCCATCCTTACAAGGCTTATCTATAAGTACTAGACAAGGTTTGATGGGCAAACTAAGGTTATTCTATCATCACAACTAAAAACACATCAAACCATAGACTAGAGAGAGAAGGAGAGAAGAGAACCAAAACCTCTCTTCTCCCTCCCTTGGCCGGTTTGATAGGCTAAGTACAAGAGAGTTTTTTTATCTCTTGTATTTTATAAGATTATCACATATTATCCATCTCCTTAATATACTAATATCTCATATAATCTAAGAGTTAGTTTATACAACTTTTAGTGGGTTTTCTTTTGGGGTTTCTAGCAAGAACTCAAGTGAAGAGGAGTTGGGGCCTTGGGCGCAACACAGAGGAGGTCTTCTACACTTGAAGACTCGAGCTTGAGACCGAACCTTGGAGGATCGTGATCGATAGCACCCAAAGTTGTAAGTAAAATGTGTTTTACTTGCTTTGATTAGCTTTGATTCATGCATGCAATAGAAATAAGGTCTTGTGGGTTGCTTGATAAGTGTTGTTAAGCTCGATTAATATCGATTAGTCGATGGTGTAAACCTTCAATAATATGATATTGAATATTTTACCATATCAGTTTGTACAATCAGAATCAAATATATTATATTAGTTTCTTTTAGGGTTAGGGTTTGGGGTTTAGGGTTTAGGGTTTAGCGTTGGAATGGACTTGTGATTATTAGAACTCGTTAGATATCAACTATAAACCTACATACTTAATTAATTAAACATAATAGAACTTGTTACATACGACCTATAATCGGAGTTTAATCGATTGAAGTTAATTGAACTCGCTACATATGAACTATAATCGTACGGACTTTAATCGATTGAACATAATAGAACTCGTTACATTATGAACTTAAAGTTTAATCGATTGAACATAATAGAACTTCTTACATATGAACTAAAAGTGTACGAAGTTTAATCGATTGAACTTAATTGAACTCGCTACATATGAACTATAATCGTACGGACTTTAATCGATTGAACATAATAGAACTCGTTACATATGAACTCGGAATTTAATCGATTGTATATAATAGAACTTGTTACATATGACCTATAATCGTACGGACTTTACTCGGTTAAACCTTTACATGGAATTCTAATTTTAAAATACATGAAACTAATTCAAATTATTGAACAAAAAAGAAAATAAAACTATTTGGAAACATTTAACAATAAGTGGGTGGCATTTTGCTTCATCTTTGATCGATTAAACTTAATAGAACAACGTTGACTAGTCTTGGTTTGCTTAAA
Source organism: Corrigiola litoralis (assembly GCA_901111285.1). Lineage (NCBI taxonomy): Eukaryota > Viridiplantae > Streptophyta > Magnoliopsida > Caryophyllales > Caryophyllaceae > Corrigiola > Corrigiola litoralis. Next base: position 8,546 of record CAAKMY010033743.1, on the reverse strand, counting down.
TTCCTTAATAATACCAATTTAAATTTTATGGACAACCATAATACCAAATTAACAAAACCAGTCATCGCTTCAAACTTACTTGCATATAAAAACAAAACTCTGGTATCACATTGTTTACTACAATATCATTGTGTCTTATTAGAAAGATAATGACATTATTTTTCTTTCGTTAGTTGACGTGCTGATACCCTTGGCTCATTGGTTATGATCATTGCTTCCACCTTACAACATGCATATCAAGAGCCCAGGTTCGACTCTCGCATAGTCATCTTTTCTAATTGTTTTTCTCCATTTTTCCGATTTCAGTTTTGACTTAAATATTTCATTATTATCATATTTTACTATCATTTTAAACAACGTTGACTAGTCTTGGTTTATTTAAATTCCTTAGTAATACCAGTCAAATTTTTATGGACAACTATAATACCAAATTAGCAAAACTAGTCATCGCTTCAAACTTATTTGGATACAAAATAAAACTCTGGTATCACATTGTTTACTATAGTATCATTATGTCTTATTAGAAAGATAATGACATTATTTTTCTTTCGTTAGTTGACGTGATGATACCCCTGACTCATTGGTTATGATCATTGCTTCCAACTTGCAACATACATATCAAGAACCTGGGTTTGCCTCTCGCATTGACAACTTTTCTTATTTTTTTCTCCATTTTTTTCGATTTCATTTTTACTTAAATATTTCATCATTATCATATTTTAATATCATTTTAAACAATGTTGACTAGTCTTGGTTTACTTAAAATACTTAAGAATACAAATCAAATTTTTATGGACAACTATTATACCAAACTAACAAAACAAGACATTGCTTTAAACTTACCCACATAAAAAAACAAAACTCTAGTATCACATTGTTTACTATAGTATCATTGTGTCTTATTAGAGAGATAATGACATTATTTTTCTCTCGTTAGTTGACGTGCTGATACCCTTGGCTCATTGGTTATGATCATTGCTTTGAACTTACAACATACATATCAAAAGCCCGGGTTCGACTCTCGCATAGTCATATTTTCTATTTTTTTCTCCATTTTTTTTGATTTCTTTTTGACTTGATTATTTCATCATTATCATATTTTAATTCCATTTTAATCAACGTTGACTAGTCCTTGTTTACTTAAATTCCTCAAGAATACCAATCAAATTTTAATGGACAACTATAATACCAAACTAACGTTTTTTAAGACAAAAACCTAACTTAGTATCATATTTTTTACAAAAATATTGTATAGTTTTTTTTAACTATACGTATTTCATATATGAGTTTTTAATTTCTTCTCCCTTTATCTAGTATCAGTACCTTTTCCGTGTAAGAATCAATATACTTAGTTTCAAAAGTTCCAGTTTTGGGCAAACCTAATTACCGGTTGATTTGCTCAATTTTTCAGTGGTGGAGAAGATAAATATAGATAAATAACATACTAACGAAAGTCAATTTTATTTCTTTCAACAAATGTAATAATCGATGTTGGTTTCCATTTTTATTTGCAAAAGTTGTAGTCAAGGAATCACAAGCTTTTTCCTAATATCATATAAACCACATCGTAGAATCATTTTTTGTTCTTTATAATGCAAAATCGTACAACAAGTAAAATTCATGATTTGCTTAAGTTTTAGAGGGTGGAGAAGATAATTTAAGATAAATAATATACTAACGAAATCCAACTATAATGTAGTAGTTTGTTGTTGATTTTAACTTTTATTTCAAAAAATTACAATCTTGATGGGTATGAGTATACCTATGACAATGGTCGAGGAGGGTTGGAAAATGTTCAATGCAGGCTAGATAGGGCATTGGGGACAACGGGCTGGGTTGACTTGTTCCCCCATGCTAGGGTTCACAATTTGGATAGGGAATGGTCTGACCATGCCCCTATCAAACTTAAGTTTGATGTGCGCGATAGTGAAATTGTCAGGAAGGGGAAGTTGGTCCGCTTTGAACAGTTTTGGGTGGACAAGGGTGGTTGTGTTGATACGATTGAGCAATCCTGGGCTACGTCAGGTGATAGCTTGGAGGAGAAACTTAGCTCTTGTGCTGGTGCACTTCGTGTTTGGAGTGCTCATTCTGTTGGGAAGCTTTTAAAGCTGTTAAAAAAGGAAACGCCAACAATTGAAGCAGCTTAATGAAGGTGCTTTGACGGAGTCCCAATTGGTGCGTCGAAAGAAGCTTGTGCTGGAAATTGAGAACCTTGTGCATGATGAGGAGAACTATTGGCGACAAAGGTCTAGGGCTTTATGGCTTGAAGAAGGGGATAGAAACACGAAGTTTTTTCATAGAAAAGCTTCGGAGTTTCAAAGGCAGAATTTTATTGAGGGGGTAGAGGACGAGCATGGTCTTTGGAAGGAGGATCCGGGGGATATTAGTAGGGCTGCTTTGAGTTATTTTGGTAACCTTTTCACTTCCACAGGTATTACTAGAGTGATTGAGGTGCTGGAGAATGTTGATGAACGAGTTACCCCTGATATGAACGCTACTCTTATGTGTGCCTATACTTCTGATGAGGTTCTCTTTGCCTTAAACCAAATGCACCCTCTCAAAGCTCCGGGACCTGATGGGATGTGTGCGCTCTTTTATCAGCCCTACTGGCACATAGTAGGGCCTTATGTTACGTCCTTTGTGCTTTCGGTTCTTAATGGGGATCCTGTTCCCCCGAGTGTGAACTACACCTTTATATGCTTGATCCCGAAGAAAAAGAAGCCTAAGACGATGGGGGAATACAAACCGATTAGTCTCTGTAATGTAGTTTACAAACTAATTACAAAAGGTGTTGGCTAATCGGCGTAAGACTTTTCTTTCGGATATTGTCTCCTTCAATCAAAGTGCCTTCACTCCGGGTAGGTTAATCACGGACAATATATTAGCTGCTTTTGAGGTGTTTCATTTTATGAAAAATCAGAAGAGCGGAGAGGGATATATGACCATGAAGTTAGACATGGCTAAGGCTTATGATCGTGTAGAGTGGGATTTCTTACAAGCGATTATGGCTAAGTTGGGGCTGTTTGGAGGGTGGATTGATAGGGTTATGGCGTGCGTTCGTTCGGTTAGTTTCTCGGTGTTGGTGAATGGTGAGCCTTCTACTAGTCTCCATCCTTATAGAGGGATTCTGCAGGGGGATCCCTTATCCCCCTACCTCTTTATTATTGTTGCTGAGGCGTTGCCGAGCATGATGAGAAAGGCTGCTGAGCGTGGGAGTATAAATGGAGTGCGCATTGCCCCTTTAGCTCCTCAAGTTACCCACCTCCTCTTTGCGGACGATAGCATATTTTTTGTGAAAGCTAATGAAGAGGAGGCGAGGGTTGTTAAAGACATTCTTGCGGATTATGAATGTGCGTCGGGGCAGCAGGTGAATTATGACAAAACCCATGTAAGTTTTAGTAAAAATGTGTCCACTCAAGTCCGTACCAATGTGGCTAGTACTCTGGGTGTTGTGGTGGTTGATGCGCATGAGAAATACTTAGGGCTTCCTACTGTGGTGGGTCGTTCTAAGCGGGTGATTACTAAGGGTATCTATGATCGTTTGTCGAGGAAGCTTCAAGGTTGGAAGGGTTCGTTACTCTCCATCGCGGGTAGGGAGGTGCTCATTAAAGCGGTGGCTCAAGCTCTTCCTACATATGCGATGAGTATATTCAAGTTCCCGGATTCGTTTTGCAATAAAATGCGATCGATGGTGTCTAGCTTTCTGTGGGGGCAGCGTAAGAGCGAACGCAGGTTGCATTGGGTGGCGTGGAAGAAGTTGTGTGCTCCTAAGCGGAATGATGGCATGGGTTTTAGAGATTTCCAATCGTTTAACCAAGCTTTGTTGGGCAAACAAGTGTGGCGTCTATGTGTTCATACTGGCTCCCTTGTGGAGCAATTGCTACGAGCCCGCTATTATCCGCATAGGAACTTTCTTGATTCAGAGCTTGGTGCCTCCCCAAGCTACACTTGGCGGGGTATTTGGGGGGCCAAGGATGTTTTTGCGAAGGGTTTGCGATGGAGGATTGGGGAGGGTAACTCGATTAGGGTGTGGAAGGATTCATGGATTCCAGGGTCTAGCTCCTTTAGGGTTTTGTCGCCTAGAGGGAAATCCAGCGAAGATCTTGTAGACTTGTAGTGGCTGATCTTATTCATCCGATCACTCTTTCGTGGAAGCGGGATTTGTTAAACACTCTCTTTTTACCGTTTGAGGCTGAGAGAATTGCAAACATCCCACTAAGCTCGAGGAGAGTGGATGACATCCTTTGTTGGGATCTTGAGAAGGATGGTAACTACTCGGTTCGGTCAGCTTACCATGCGGTCTTTGGGCATGAGTTGGACATGGAGGCAACGACTAGCAAGCGGTCTGATGATGATCTTTGGCGTGTTATATGGAATTGCAAAGTTCTCCCTCGAGCGAAGGTGAATCTGTGGAGAGCTTGTAAGGATGCTCTTCTTACTCGAGCTAGTCTGCATAGGCGTATCAAGGACTTTAATGATGAGTGTCCTTTGTGTGCTCACCCTTTTGAAGATGGGTTGCATTCGCTGCGTGACTGCACTTTAGCTAGGCAGGTTTGGGAGAAGTCGAAGCTTGACATTGATGTGGATAGACGATGGGTTGATGTTAGAGATTGGGTGGTGGAGTGTTTTGAGGGTTTGGATGGTAAAGAAAGAGCTTACTTCATCACGGTTTGTTGGGCTGTGTGGGGTGCGCGCAATAGGCTTCTCTTCGAAGGGAAGCGGTCTACTCCTCAAGAGCTGCTGGAGTTTGTTGATTCAGTGATGGTGAACGTTTGGAAAGAGAAAGATCAGGTGGGGCCTTCGGTGGCAGGTGGGCTCAAGCGATGGTCTTGCCCTCCTGAGGGTTGGTTTAAGCTTAACTCGGATGCCGGGGTGAATGAGGAGCAGGGGACTGGATTGGGCTTTGTTGTGCGCGATGAGAGGGGTTTGGTTTGCCTTGCTGGTGTTCATCAAAGGGTGGAGGGGTTCGATCCGGCGATTGCAGAAGCCAAGGCAATGTTGATGGGGCTCCAAATGATGGTAGCTCATGGGTATGATAATGTGTGCGTGGAATCGGATTGCCAAGATCTGGTAAAAGCGATCAATGCTCGGGAAGTCGGCCGTAGTTTATTTCATCTTTTTGTTGAGGACATTCTTGCTTTTGTTCCTAAGTTTGGTAATATTTCCTTTCATTTTAAGAGTAGATCAACCAACAAAGTAGCACATTGTTTGGCTCATTACCAACCATGGATGCTAGGTAATAGGCTTTGGGTTGAGACCCCGCCTCCCGGTCTTGAGGGTTTGTTAACCTCTGATGCTTTGATTAATGAATGAGTTGGGTCTTTTGACCTCTTTATAAAAAAAAAAAAAAAATTACAATCTGGAATCACAAGTTTTTTCGCAGCATATTCTATAAGATAAAACAGCTCATGTAAGTAAAAAAGTGAAAAAATACAAAGACTCTTACTTTATATAATTCACAAGGTAACTTTGGGAAGTGAAAAAAAAATATTATTTTAAATGCCCCACTTGCACCTCTCATTTATGACAACCCACTCTAATCTCAATTTTAAACCCAAAATCCTTTGAATTTTCAAATCTGAGAAAACAATAGTTGCGCAAGGGACCCGTTGTACTTGGTGACGTGTCGCTACCCCACAGCTTGTGTATCTTATCCAAAAAACACGCCGACGCCGTGTATGTGTAGCCTTTTCGAAATAAAATGCTGGTCTTAACCAAGTCTTTGTGTTCCGTAAATTGCAGCTAAAAACCCGATTATATTTCCAAAAAAAAACAACCAATTTGTAACACAAAAACAACACTGTACAATGTCCAATCCTTTCAAACAATCCTGTACTCTTTAATAAAATGACTAATAGATAGAAGCACAAAATCTCAAATACTACAAAAGACGCCATTCTAACAGACGAAAGTATTATACAGCTACCAACCAATACATGGACAAGGGTAATACAGTACTACAGTGCCATATTCTGGGTTACAACCAGCAACTAACAAAGAAAAGTTGGGGCAAGGAATGGTACAGTCTGCAACAAATAGCACGAAAGAACTCACAAACGCAACTCACAAACGCACTAAAGTTAAAGATCACATTTTCGCCAGTTCGGAGAACAATCACACAAATAGTATGAACTTCGAAGCGAAAAGGATCAGCACAGCAGTTCTCATTATTCACCAACAGATAAAAAACCAACCTCCCGCTGGAAGCCTGGAAGCACTTGAGCGACAGTCAAAAACATTACCGCTCAGCATTCCTGTTTGGTCTCCTCACTCAGACAAAAAAGATATTCCCATGTTCCTATCTATCCTTCAACCCTTTGTTGAAGCCATTCAATTATATCATGGACAACAGTTTGTTTTTCAGGTTCGAAAAGAATGTCATGCAATAATCCATCGTACAATTTGATCATCTTGTCTGTCGATGACGCCTCCTCATACAGCTTTTTGGAACCCTCTGGATCAGTCACTGCATCAGCAGATCCGTGCAGTACAAGAAAAGGAACCCTCAATCTCATCAAGTTCTGTTGCAAATATGCAGAAGTTCGAAGGATTTCACAGCCAGTCCTGATACGAATGGCACCAGTGTAGACAAGAGGATCCGAATACTTCGCAAGCAACGCCTCTGGATCCCGACAAACTAGTGCGCCTGATTTATTTGCCGCGCGGCATTGGTACCTTGGGAACAGAAAGGAAACTATAGGGGCAATCACCTGACAAGAGCAAACTTTAGGTTAAGACACCAAATATATAGACTGGACAAGCATGAATGAGAAATCAAACATTATTGCCTCCCATGAGATTCCACCTATTTGACGAAGTTTGTATATTTCCCCTTTTATACAACAAAAGTTAAGCGCAATCTCACTAAAACTTTTCGCGAACACTGGAAGCCAAAAAAGAAATGCGAGTGCCTAGCGCGAAAAAAATGTAAGGGTGTGCGTTAGCGTATTTTGGTAACTTTCTAGGAGTCATCTTTAACTCTCCTGAGACAAGGGACAAAAGCTCGGGTCTTATGTCGTTTTTTTGGTTGGGAAGTTCACCTTTTATAAACCATGTATCAACTGTGTCTTGAGACCCATCAGATACAAAGCAATAAGCTTGACAGCTCAAAAATTTAGACTGTCTTATGGCTTTGAGGAAAAGAAACCTTCCATCAGAGTTCAGATCTGACAAAACATTAAGTTGAAAACCACTATGACATGAAGTATTTACGTTGAAGTAAGACAGAGCGTGTGGTGCAGTGTATAAAATTATCTGAACATAGATAACAATACAATTTAGAGGCTCACAGCAAATATTGGATGCGATGGATTCACACCAACTGCTGGAGAGGTCAACACTAAGCCATGTATCCGTTTTTCAACCTTTGAGTCAAGAGCGGCCTGCATGGTAAAGGGGTGGCAACACATGAGCTTCAGGGGTTACCACGCACTAACCAGTATATACATAAAAGAAAATTTGTTTTGAAAATTAGACAATGTAAGAGAGTATACTCACTTTAAGAACAATTGCTGCTCCTGTGGAATGTGCAAAGCAAAAGCAGGGAAGACCAGGATTCAGTGACAAAATGTCATCGAGGAAAGCTTTCTGCATTCAAGTCATTCAAAACCATTACTTCCTCATAGGAATGATCTTGTTGCCTAGTGTTGATTGACTACAGAACATACCATATCATCAACAACATCGTCAAGGGAAGGAACATAAGCATGCAGTCCATCACTTCCACCATGACCTGAACATGCATTAAGTAAACGAGGATATGACAAGTCGGTCACAAAAACAAAAAAGACACAGGCATGAATTCAACATGTAACAATAACTCCATTTCCTCCACCTTACTGGAAAATGCAAAGAAAACATGTCAAAGCTTGTATGATACAGTGAAACAACAAAACTTCGGAATTAGAAACCGAATAAAGCGATATACTTAAAAATAAACACTTTCACTGGAAGTGCGAGGGAGCAGAACCACAATTTTGGAAACAAAAGAGGGCAACTAAAGGTGAAAAAAAATAAAGCGCTAGTGCTTGCTTCTTATAGAAAAGCAAGACCCCTACTGTCCCTATGAGAAAGAGAAAAGGATTTATCAATTTTTCTTCAGGAAGAAATTTGATAACTCAAGGAAATCAGTTAAAAAGAGATAAAGACAACACTTCAAATTTTCTTGATTTAGCAGCAACACGATGCAGTGCCTGTGTTCCCATTAACCTTAAAATTCCTAAGAACACTGCAATATTTGTGCACAATTTATAGTTGGTTTGACACTAGACTCGAATAACAGGCTTACATATTAAGAGAAGCTTCACATGTTACTTTTTCAGCACCTCAGGGCACCCATTCAGAATGCTCAATCCTGCAACATTGAAATATAGATGCATAGAAATATGACTTCTATACTTCCGAGCAGTAATCACAAGAAAAAGACCAAATTCATCCAGTTAATCTGATGATGCAAGGGAAATGCAGCGATCAATCATCAATAGAAGCCTAATATTATTGCCTGAAAATTTTAGGCCACAAGATAGTTTTCTTGTTATACCAACCCC
>CAAKMY010033740.1:0-20915 GCA_901111285.1 Corrigiola litoralis | reverse complement strand
TGGGTTGCTTGATAAGTGTTGTTAAACTCGATTAATATCGATTAGTCGATGGTGTAAACCTTCATATTTTAACTATCAAAAAACTCCCTCACTCTCACCCCATTAGTAAAGAAAAAAACTCCTCAAACTCACTCTGGCGCAGACCACCAAACGATGACCAACGGCGTTGACAATTCTCAAGCTGCCTGGATAAAATTGACAATATTTCTAGATGGGAAGAATATCCAGAAAAGACATCCATTTATATTAGGGGAACCTTACAAGCTGCAAAAACAAGCATTTTGAATATGACTGGTAATCCATTAGAGGTTTTTCCTTTCAAATACTTAGGTCTTCCTATGAATGCTAGTAGGCTTACTTTTGATATGTACTTTGTTCTACTTCACAATATTACATACAAGGTGGCACATTGGGATAGTAAGGCTTTTTCTTATGCAAGCAAAAACTTAGTCATTTTTTGGGGTTGAAAACTTCTAGTACGGGGGGATGTTATTACCTGTAAGTCTGGTCAAGAAAATCCACTAGAGAATGGATGAAAACTAACCTTGGCTAAATGGAGTCCCTTGTGAACTCCAAAAATTAAGGGGGGGCTTAGGTATCGAATAAGTACTTAGTTGAAATAAATCCATGACTCTGAAGTGGTTTTATAAGTTAGTACAAGGGCGACCTAGTTTATGGTATAAATGGATTTCTGCATATGTTCTAAAGAGTGTTGATGTATGGACTGTTGTTGCTAATTTGAACTAGTCTGTTAATGTAAAGAACTTTTTAAGTCATAGACAATTCCATCAGCAGATGCAATGATATTGAGGAAGCTAAGCATGTTTCAGCTAGTTGGACGGTGGCTGGCCAACTAAATGTTTCGGAAGCATATGATATCAATGTGTAAATGAAACCTTTATTGGATGCAGTTGTCTTCCCAAGGCATGAGATAATTGCCATGTTTGAACCTGTTCTGCTAACTGATGATAATTTTCAGAAAAGTTCCAGATAGCAAACAAATCCTAATTATATAGGCAGAATGCAGACCAGAGATAATTTGTTATTCAAGTGTCCTTTCTTACCGGCAATAAAATCTTCAAATTTGCTTTCATATAGTAATGTACGAAGTGTGGTCAAAGAGGAATTCCATAAGCTTTTCTGATGCAACAAGAACTGAGGTGCATATTGTAGAAAGCATTAAGGAATATGTTAGTTTGACATGTAAGACTACTTAAAATGATGTATTCCTGTGTGGCATGTTGTTAGAGTGTTAGCTTTGTACTTAGGTGATCTTCCCAAGGGTTGCTCCCTCTTGGGATGCGTTTTGGTTGGAACTTGATTTGTGTTATTTCCCAAAATTAATGCAAATCATCACAAATTTCCTTCAAAAAGAAAATACATCAAATCAATAGTACAGTTTTTAGGAAAGTCTTATTGTTTTCCTGATTCTAGTTAGTCTAGAAATCCTTTAAGCGCGCTCTTATGTGCCATATATATAAGGCGCGACTCATATGATATAAAAGTAGAGTTTATGAATTGATATTTTAGACATTAAATTTAACGTGTTTTATTCTTCTTTCGTCTCAAAGATTGAGCGAATTTTCTCTAAATTTTGAGTAAACTAATACAGAGTTAAAATCATAGATTTATGAGTTAAGCAATTATTAAGTTTTTCAATTTGTGAGTGAACTATATTTGACATACTCGACCAAGATTAAACCTTTCTTGAGCAAAGTGTGAGTTTTCATCTTCTTCTTTTCTCTAATTTCTTTGAACATTAGTGAGTGAAGCAATACTGAAAGAACCATATCCATTGTGTTTGATTTATTTTGAGACTTCTATTTTCACAATTTTAAGGTAAAAAAATAACAGTTTTAAGGTAAGTTTATGACTAAGTGATGCTCTTTATCGAGAAACTTATCCACCCAACACATCAATTAAAATCCAAAACCACACACATTCCCTTTTTCTTCATCTTTTTGTGTCAAAGATGACGATTAATCATATCCTAAAATGCTCTTTACCAAAACCTACATCACTACCGATACAATCTCCCACTACATAAAACCACCTCGTCTCCTCCACCATGGACTCCCCCCTCGCCATTATTTTTCTCATACTTGGCCCTATGATTCATCACCACGTCCTTCGATTGACTCATCTCACCGACCACCTTACCTCTCTTCGGCTCTTCGTCAACAAAACAACACTCACCTCCTATTATTTACGACAAAAATTTATTGCGACCACCACCTCCACCACAAACCAAGCAATTTGAATCACTAACAAAAAAAAAAATCACTAGTTTGACATAGCATCACATATGGAGGAGGTTGACGAGGAGAAAACAATGGGAAGGCGCGAAGGATAGGAAAAAAATTGATGTGTTTTGATAGAGAAGGAGTGAGAGGACGAAGACAGAAAAAGGACGATGTAAAATGAATATACATGTACACGGAAAAAGAAGAAAGAGCGAGTTTAGAAAATTAGAAAAAGATATTATTCTTGGCCCGTTAACTAATGGACATCCAATCGTTCCATTTGTTGTGTTACATGGATCTGTCTTTTTATAAGTTACAAACCCCAATCTTGACCAAGTTATTGTATAACTCAAATTATCATTTTAAACTCTTGCAACGGATGACCTTCACACAAATCAGGTTAGATATTTTTTTTTTTTTTTTTTGATTCGAAAGCAATGCATGATCTCTCATAAGAATCAAACCATCCGACTTCTTAATTTAAAAAATACACTTCCATTCGATAAAACATCTCTCGATTCCGAGTTAGATAAGATCGAACGCTGCAAATACAACTCTATCAGCAGATATGTCGCGTGCAAAACTATTACAATGAATAAGTATTCAAATAATAGCTGATAAAAGTCGGTCTAAACGTGTCAAAGATATCAATTGTATAGATCCTGATTATTACAAATAATAACATATACACCGAACATATTAACAGGTACAATTGTCCATGTCTACCACAATCTAATATCCCAGGTTAAACGAACTGAACATACACAATTCAAGAGCTCATACAAAACCGACAATATCTCATTTATAATTTTAAACTTTACAAGGAAACCTAAAAATCCTCTTGTATTAACCTGTCATTCTATCAGAACTCTACCTCTTTGGTTCAGCCAAAGTTTTCCCCTCGAAGAATTCACCCAACATCCTTTCCAGATCCTCTGGTGTGTATCTGATATATTTCTGAGGGGTCTTCCCACTCTCAACCAGGGGCCTGAACCAACAAGTCAACATTGGCATAAGTATAACCAGTTTATTAACTATAACTGAAAGTATCACCAATTCAACTAGAATGCATTGCAGACACAATCAACGACTACAGCTGCTCAAGTTTCAATACATGCAAAACACTTACTTAACCATCACAAGACAAGGAGTCCTAACAACAAAGTTATAAAAGGGTGCAATTCCTGTGTAATAATCTAAATGGGACACCTTTAAGAGCACGTGCAGCTTTAGCGCGCAAAAATGTTAAAAACCACCTGACCCAGTACATGCTGTAAGGGAAGTTTAATTCCTTCAAGTACAGTACACCAAGAAACAGCTAAACCCGCACAATTTGACAACAATATCTCTTCTTTACTATTGGTCTATCACCAACACTCACAATGCTCACTCGAAAGAGCTCCACCACTGAGGCAGGGGAACCCCACTACTCTACACATGCAAGTATGCAACACTCTTAAACAAGAGCATGCAGATCAATTCACCGAAAACTCCAGAAACGGTGCAGCATTCACCATTTGTCGAACATCATAACACACACACTTAAGAATTTGCATATTTCCACGTGTTGCTAGCAACAACAGTCTTTTAGCGCGAGACGGAACTTAAGCATATAAGGATTACTTCCATTGCCCCATATAACCAGGGGAGTGCACATTGTGGCCCGGCCTCCCAACACCTGACCTTCTTAGCGTTATTTAAACCCACAGAAAGCAGAACACGAGAATGTGGTAATTTATTAGGAAACATTTTGAAAGTCGCAGACCTACTCGAGGAGCAACTGACAAGGAATACGCAGAACCAGCACAACATCCTATCATGGAATGAGACAAACATAATCTTGTACATGTTACTGTCCGTATGAGTTTCAAGGTTTTTTTTTCCCCCCGCTGCACAGAATGGAGCTGCAGCAGCAGAAATACGGAGGAACTTGACAGTTGACATCAAAACTAAAAACCAATCATAAGCAGACAAAGCATACTGCTAAATCTATGAGATTTCTCACTGTAATAATACCAGGAGTCACATAAATACCATGGCTTGATTCAATGCATTCCTACTATTTCATTATCTAGATCTGACTCTTCTTGCTTAGGTTCAATCCAGCCATTGAGGATAAAACACTCTCACAATTCACAAACAAGGACAACTCAATTTAGCTACCACAAATGTGGCATAAAGGTGTTGAGATTTGCAGACGTGAGCATACCCAAAACGTTTGACGAACGATCGGTAAGCTGGAAGCAAGACTTCAGCAACTGCAAGTCTTAAAGATTCACGCAACTCGGTGTCTGGTACGGTCCACTGAGATTGCCTTTGATGAAGTTCTTCAAATTGAACATTGAATGTCTTAAGCCTGAGAGCACGAACGATTTTCAGCAAACTAAATCAGACTTGAGCAGAAAATTTTCTTGCAAGAAAATTAAACATTGACCTGTCCTTAATCAAGGCTCTTGATGCTCCGCTGCTATTTCCTCCATCAACTGCAACTCCACTGCTGCCCCCTCCACCAGAAGACGTCAAACCTTGTGCTGAGAGAGATTGAAGAATCTACACAGAAAATTGGTTTTAGACAAAAAGTTAAGGGTGTAAAGGCAACACAGCCAAGCAAGGCAAAGGGATAAGTGATGGTACTGCTAGAGTAATCTTAATACTACTAGTAGGTTCTGAGAATAGTTCACACTTATCATGGACACGTCACAAGCTGCAAATAAATAGATAATCAGCCAGATACCTCATGTTGTCCCTCTTTCACACTGCTTAGCAAGTTACTTGCATTAGAATCATATTAAGTACAATCACATGGAGAAGTTCAGAAAACATGAATTCCCACTTCAACCAGGGCAAGATGCTAATCCATGGATCATCATTCCTTTCACTAGTTAAGAAGGAAGAAAAAGAAATAAATTACTATCTTTGTTGTACGCATTTTGTTATAGATTATACGTCTTGTACGCTTACATCATTTAGCTAGTCACAAGTCTCACACCTCAACAACAGAATACAAGTATTTCTCAATTGTACCATACAGGTACTATTTTGTATACATGTTTCTAGCTACTACCTACATACAAGTATACAACAGCATTCACAAATCATAAATTCACAATCAAGTAGTTTCGTTCTTAACATTTACCAGTAAACATCATAAATTGAACATACTATCTCATCGATTTATGTCACTACAGCTTAAACTAAATCAAAGTAACTTTGAGTCTTCCGACTTATGTTGAGAATAGAACTAGAAGCTGATGGTTTTACTATATATCTGCTTAATTCTGGAAAGCTCCTATCCACGTAATAAAATTTACCACTAATGAGAAAAGGCAACACCCATCTCTTCTTTACTTTTATTACTTCATTTTGGATAACAAGTTCAAAGGTCAAATGTACTTATGTCTCACTTCTGAAGTTGAAAATATGAGATGGAACTTAACGAAGGAAACTGCTAGGAAAAGAGAAGGCACTAATATAATCCATCTAATAGAACATAAAAGAAAAACAAAGATAAAAGACTAAACTTATCAAGAATGAGGCGAAAATAAAAAGAACAAAAGCAACTTAGAAAAAGGCCACACAAGAGCCTATCTACAAATACATGTAAGCAAATAAAACAAGTTGCTCGTAAAGGGTAATCATTGTCACACCAATATGCAAATGAGGTAGCAAAAGAATTCTTGTGCATGTGTCACACACACAAAATCACTAAACAACAAAACTTAAAAAATCAGCAATCACTATACAAGTACAAATAAACATGGAAAAGGGTCAGCATCCACGGATCCACCACTAACTGAAAAAAGCTGGAAACCAACTGCATGAATAAAGCTGTAAAAGCAATGGAGTTAAAGCATGATGGAGAGCCACGGTAATAAAATTTCCAAATCCTCAGCAGGACCCTTACCTTAGCCCATGCAATCCTTTTATATTGGTTTGCATGTTGCTGAACAACTCTTCTATGCCTTTGCACCCAATCATCACCCAGTAAATCTTTTGCCTCAGACCTATAGAACAGGATAATTTGGAAATAGGAAATGCCACAATGTTATGAACTTATGCTAAACAGGAATAGACCAGATGCCAATGACTAGACAAGAAAAATCTAATGTGAAGGAAGATACCTGCGCACTGATCTTACAATATAGTGGATATTGTTCATCAGAAACAAATTCGTCAAAGCAGGGTCTTTATATTGTTTGGACTTCCCATCAAGATTCGTTTGAAGAGCCTGCATTATCCGCATCGTCACACTGGCAAGCTGAGAGTTTGCATCTTGTGCCTGCTCAAACTCCTGGAACAACTGCTTCAAGGTTGATTGATAGCTGTGTAAAAAAAATGCAGAAATTGAAGGACGCTCTTTCCCAGCAGTTGTATTTTACCATAATGGATAGTAGAAAAAAGAAAAAACATTAAAACCAATTTCAACACTAAATGTGCCTGCATCGAGGAAATACTATATTTTGATCGAAAGTCTGATTGGGTGCAAGGTGAAATGAGGCCGTGAAATGATGACTCAAAAGACCAAAAATAGTTGATGATAACAGAGAACTTTCAAGTTCATCACACCACAAGAGCTTAAACAGACTTCAGTGAACCTGATATCATACACCATCCTACCTATGGATCAGTAGAGGCTAAGAAATCGAAAATAGTTGCAAAGTGGTTCACTATGATCAGAAATATATGTAGAGAAAGACAGCAAGAGATGTTACAGAGGCAAAACACAAAAAGACTGACAAGTAGTAAAGGTTTGACGTTGGCATCTATATAAGGAGGAGACCAGGCTGCTTGATGCTTTGTAATCTTATGGGTGTATTAAGTGACTTAATATTGAATCCTAACAGAGATTACATCAATTATACATAGAAAAAGGCCTTGTGCATTTAAAGTCATAATAATTTATTGTTTTCCCAAGTAGCCTTGGCCATGATTCAGAAGTTCTACTCATTATGACCTAATACCTGTCAGGTACAGGATAAAAAGAAAATACATCAAAGTACAGTAACAAATCATAGCGTTCCACGTGATTATGACATAATGTGAACTTTTCACTAATGGAAGTTTTGAGAGGTCTTCTTATGAAATAAGAAGAAAAATAGTATAAAGGGGAGCTGGAAGTAGGACACCAGAGGGGCAAAGAGGAAAATCTCTATCAGCCATAAAACTATTCCAACATCAATCTATATGTCGCATTCACAACCTTAGGAGATGGTAGAGGTGGTGCAAGGGTAAGATCTAGTGCAGTAAGGAAACAAATCACACATTTCAAATTGTACAGTCTTTGTCATATCCCCTGGAATTTCCATTTTCAACCAACCACATGAAAATTAAAGATGGAAAACTGGAATATGTGCGCTAGAAAATAACTGAATATAGCCTTAAGATTGTCCAGCCTCGACCTTCCTCTAAATTTTGAGTTCTGAAACTTTAGAAAATGCACGTAGATAGTTAGATCAAATACAGATTTAGACAAAATTACAAGAAATGTTTTCCTGGTTTTCTGGCTTGTCGTAACGTTGACGATTTGACGGATATGGATGCGCCTGCATAGTACAGAAATTCCTCTTTCACAAAATAAAAGATATTTACAGGATCAATCTCAACTATATGACCTGTACGGCTGTGCTATAAGTAATTATTCTCTCCTGTTAACTGTAAATTTCATCCCAGTCACTCAAAAACGACGCTTTCCTGGCTTTGATAGGTTACATGACATCAGCAGATCGGAGGTTGAGGAACAGACATGTTCTTAACCAATTGCAACACAGATGAGTGTTCAATGGAACTATGGAAGAGCTCATAATCCACTACAACAAAATGATGATTGGAGTTAGATGGTGACAACAGATCATGCAATTGGACCTGGCAACTGATGATGAAGAAGTATTATTTGTGGGTTTCATGTCCAAGGCATACCAGCTTAGATACTGTGACAATGTTTTATGTTCAGAAGAAACACAATGATGCTTGGGTTGGAACACGATTTTCAAGATCAGATAGCGGTTATATAGGTGGGAGATAGCAAGTATAGCATGTATCAAGTCCTGGTGTCAGCTCACTTGGTATTCTTGCTGTAAATCCTTTCAAGATGAAATTAATTTTCAATAGATGGTTTTCCCGGCATTGCCACAGTAAAACTGTAGTTTTGGCTACCTGGTATCTGCTCTGGAAAGAAAACACGAAAGGTCTGGACTCCAAATATTTAGGCACATTGACTCTGTTTCTTTTATTAGATTGTGTAGTTTCCTAGCCACCATTGATGTCCCTGATGCGTGATGGGATTACTGCTAGGACTCAGTTTGGTGAGGGGAGTATAGGCTTGTACTCAGGGGGACGGACTGAGTTTATTTATGCACCAAGACTACAAAGAAAATTTTTTTTGTCTGTTGCTCTTAAAGTTTCTACTACTCATTGCTTTAAAAAGGAGCTCTAAACTTTTGCCACAGAAAATTTATTCAAACAGTCGACAAAATACAGTTCCTGAAAACAGAATAAGAGCCAACTAATCCATATCAAGCTGAGAGATTTGTTCATGACAAGCAGTTCCAAGCAATAAAGAATTAAACCAAATTCCTAACTAAGATCAGACGTGGTCTCTAATTACTTACCATCTTGATGCTCGGACTTGGGTATCTGACACATTTTGCGTGTCCAAGTGTAACTTTTGCATATTTTTCGCTACAAATGAAGAGTGTTTGTACCCATGTCCATGAGCCAAGTGCCCAACAAGGGTACTTGAGGAAAAATGAAGAGTCCTAGCTTTATATTCACCAATAAGTAACAGCCACTTGATAAGTTCCTAAAATACAATATAAATAAACAATACTCCCTTTATTCCTCATTTATTTGCCTCATTTTCTTTTTGATTTCTCTTAAAATAAATGTCCACTTTCTAAACTACAATGGTTATTATGATCATCTTCCCATATTATCCTCACTTAGCAAAAGAATTTTAAATCCAATATCACCATTTTCAACAAGCTCCATAAGTCCATATCAACATAACCTCTTTGTCAAAGGTTATCTTTATTTTTAATCACATTCTGTAAAAATGACCCTTGAGTGGTATGGAGGGAGTATAAAAAGAGAGCCTTTTACAGAAGAAGGGCCAACCAAACCCCGAAATATATGTGAGGTGGACATGAATCTTAATTGTTGACTCAAATTTGTATCTTTGAAATTCAATCATTCATGATGTTTTCCCCTATTGAGTAATAAACATAAGGGCTAATGATGTCATCATATGATACTCATATTGGGAGAGCGGCATTTCTGGATACTTTAGCTGCATATCCTTCTTGATGTCTTAATGAGGCTGGCACCTTCTCCTTTAGGTCCAGTATTGTTGGTTTGTGAAGTCATTATTCCTCTACAGGGTCAGGGCATTCAGTTGGATTATGGTTTTTGGGAGAACTAATATAAACGATGGTCTATAGACTGGTAGACTTCACACCATCCTTATATCCGATGTTTGTGTTCTGTGCTGGACAAGTAGCAACCATGGGTCCCACCTCTTTCTACATTGTGATGTGGCTTATTCCCTTTGGCCTTTGCCAAAGTTTAATCGGTTTATACCAGGAACTCGTCTGTATTCTACTTTGTTGGTGGAATTTCTCCATATGGATTTTGTGGGTTTGGGAGAGAGTCGAGAGTGGTAAGTCACTTTGAAGGTGTGCTATTCTAGCTGCTTTATTTGGGGAGAGGTGAATTTCTGCATCCTTTCTGGGATGACTCAACCTTTGAATTATATCTGAGGAAGGTAGTGTTCTTAGCTTATTTATGGGCTATAAAGCTGCAGGTGACTTTTAAGAGACTTCCAAGTCCCAACTCCGACTATTTTGAAGCTTGGAGGACACCTTGTCCACCTAGCACAAGAAGCACGATATCCAAAGATTCATTTTATTCTTCCGAAAATTCCCCGTTTGTTTGCAATAAGGTGAAGGTGACAAACCCTTGATAACTCCTCATAAAATTTATTATGGGGATAATATGATTAGATTTCCCAGATATTCATGCAATTGATTCTAAAACGAGCTAAAGGACTTTGTATACTATGTATGCAGAAAGGTAACAGCAATAACACCGAAAACAACATGAAGCTGCTTTTGCAGTGATACGCCCTGTTACAAGCACAAGTCAAGCTCGGCAAGAAGAATATTTATGTACACTATTCTCAAAAGCCTAAACCGAGAAACATCCAAGTGAAGTGGATTCACAGAAACATCAGCAATAGCACGGCAGTAAATAAAAGAGAAATTATAAAATGAACATACTCGAATAAGAACTTCACATAATTGATCACATAGCTAGTCAGGGGATGAACAGTTCCATCAGAAACTGCTGTCTTTGTTGCATCCTTTTCAACAGCTTCTTCAAAATCACCAAAGGTTTCTTGAGCAGTCTGTGCAAGGCGCTTCGTCAGACCAAAAGCAGCTTCCCGCATTTCTAAGCAAGCTTTGCCACCAAAGAGTAAATCGATCTGCAAAACATTCTCAAAAGAAATTTCTATCAGAACATCAATAATATGCAAACTTGGCGATAATAAAGCTTTGACACGGATGATATATGTATCTATTAGATTGCAAAGTGGTCTTAGGAAGATCAAAATTCAGAGCAATCTCTCTTTCTTCAACTAAATGAGCTGATATCCATTACGATGATAATTCTTTGGATTGCATTGGACTCTATAGCAGCAAGAAAATGCTCAGTAAAGCCAACTGAAGAGGAAGACATTCTCAACACAACGGGGATTACAGATGGCAGGTTACTATACGAGATACCTCTTTCAGTGACCAGATTAACAAAGCAACTATGCAGGCAATTGGTGGAGAATATAAGAACTAGTGTGTAAGTTTATCGTGCCAAATAAGTATTCATAGAAGTAAATAAGCTGTGCATAGACATCTTATCGAGATTTACTAAGGAAAAAAATGGAAAATTATCCATGCTATCCTTTAGGTTTCACCTTTTTTCTGTGGTACCCCTAACATTAGGAGCTTATCTATGGTACACTAAGGTTTTGTTTTTGACAGAATTAAAGGATGGAAACTTGATGTCATATGAGTTAGAGTAGATTAAAGGTAATTAATTAATTTCTTTGTTAATTTAATCCTAAACCCCTCAACTCATCTATTCTACTCTAAAATTAGTTAAATTATTTTCTCAAATCAACTAGTCATTTTCTTGAATCATATTATTTGTTAATTACAACATTTTCATAAATTAGTTAATCATATTTTTATTAATTAATTCACTAATTGTAACTAAACCATTTTCTTTGTTAAGAAAGGTTTGGGTTAGTGTGTTAAATATGAATATTAGGTTTTTTAGAATCACTAAAATAGCTTAATTATCTTTAATGTTAATGGGGTAAAATTCCTCATTTTCTATCTTTATTTTTGACAAAAAAAAAAAAAAAAAAACTTAGGGGTATCACAGATAGGCCCCAAACGTGAGGGATAGGGTACCACAAGAAAAAAACAAAACCTCAAGGGTACCATAGATAATTTCCCAAAAAAAAAATCCCCTAGTTGCTTGGAATCATATTTGACAGTAAGTCCAGGAAGATGGGCTAGAAATTAGAGTCATTGAGCTGAAAAAAGAACTTAAACATGAGATGGATATGGCGGATCTTGCAAGCCAAACAGTCCTTCTGCGATCAGTGGGCTGATGCTCACAATTGAAGACAGGCGCATTTCTTTGACAATCCAGCTAGGCAGTTCGAATCTTGGGTGTGAAAATCCTTGTTTATTCTGAGGGATTCTGTTTTTTTATATGGGCACTTTGGGGATGTTTTCAAAATTTCCCAGGAGTTGCCGAAAGTTCCCAGAACTCCAGTGAAGTTCACGAAAGTGATATTAGATCCCAAACATTCAGTGAAGTTACGATGAATTCGTTTAAAAGATCAAAGGAGTTCTTAATAATTCCTGAAAGTCCCCATATGCTCAGCAAAGTTAGAAAAATTTCATAGAAGTTCCCATAAAATTCCGATATAAAGAACAGGGCTGAAGTTATTGAGAAGGTAGGTGACCGTTCAGCAGCTGAAGCTCGGATCAGAAGTTGGACTGTCACAGCCTCACAGGGGAGATGGAATTAACAAGCTCATAATATTTTCAGACTATCGGTCCTAAACAAGAAATTGGTTCGAAGCATATTGCAATGCCTATGCATGCAGTGAACAACATAGCTACCATTGAATTAACCAAAAAGAATGGGATCGCAAAGTAATGATTTTTGTGATGTGAGTGAAACTCATAGCACCATGACAAACATTTACTTTAATTGCCCTCTTTGTTATCTCGGGTGAGAGTGTACTGACCTAACATAGATTGTTGATGCTTTCCTAGAGAAGAGGATTAAGTGGGGTAATAAACCACATAAGGAGCCGAGAATTGAGTGGTGGAAGCTTGAAGGAGGAAACAAAAAGAGTTTTGTTGATAAAATGGCCAGATAAGTGTTGATAGAAGTAAATAAATTGTGCAGGGACGTCTTATGGAGATCTACTGTAGTGGTTTGGAATAACATTTGCCAGCCAGTCAAAGTGGGTGAGCTAGACATTAGAGTCATGGAGCTGGAAAAAGAGCTCATGCATGAGATGGATATATCAGATCCAAAGCCAAACAGTCCTTGAGCGATCAGTGGGCTAACGCTCTTAATTTAAGACAGGAAGAGTTCTTTGATACTCCTGCTAGTAGCTCAACTGTTGGGTGTGAAAGTACTCTTGTTTTGAGGGACCCTGTTCTTTATATGAGGCTTCGGGGACGTTACCAAAAGTTCCCAGGAGTGGCCGGAAGTTCCCAGTAAAGTGCACGAAAGTACTACAAGTTCCCAAAAATTCATGAAGTCTCAATAAATTTGTTCACAACGTTTAAACGAGTAGATAACAGTTCCCGAAAATCCCCATATGTTTAGTAAAGTTACCAAAATATCATTGGAGTTCCCATGAGATTCTCATATAATGAACAGGGCTGAAGTTATGGGGAAGGTAGGTGACCAAGGGAGATAAAATTATAAAGCATAGTATTTCCAGACCAAAGGTCCTAAAGAAGAAATTGTTGGAAGCATATCGCAATGCCTATGCATGCAGTGAATGACAAAATAGCTACCATCGAAATAACAAAAAAGAATGGGATGGCAAACTAATGACTTGTGTGGCTTGAGTAAAGCTCAATAGCAACATGCCAACACATTCTTTTGGTTATCCCAGTTGAATGTGTAGTAACCCAACACAGATAATTGGTGAATGATTTTCGAGAGAAGAGGATTAAGGGGAGTAGTAAACACCATATGGAACCTACCATTAAGCGGTGGAAGCTTGAAGGAGGAAACAAAAAAAACTTTTGTGGATAAGATGGCTAATGAAAATATTTGGTCTTCTGATTAAAACTCAGATGAGATTCAGTGTTGTCTAAGATGAATCAGAGTGTACATAGAGTGGCAAAAGAGGTGCTTAGGGAATCTAGAGGGCGTGTACCACAAGCTGTAAAGGTTATGCAGGAATGTTATTATATACTGGGGAAGTGTAGGAGTACAAGGAAGCTAAAGAAGAAAGCAAAGAAGGCGGTACGGGAATCATGAACTAAAGTGACTTAAGATGGTATAGGAAGTCGAATAGTATAGAGGGAGAGAAGGACATCTACAAGATTGCTAGAAGGAGTAGAAGCCTGGAATTCTTGGGAGAATCAAGTGTGTAAAGAATATCGATCAAAAGGTGTTGGTAGGAGACCGCGAAACCAAGGATAAGTGGAGGTCTTATTTCCGTACGCTATTAATGGGCAAGCGCAAGAAGTTGGCGGTCCCACAATACCTTCTAGAACGATTAATGAAGAATTTATGTGCCTGATGAAGATATGAGAAGTTAGAGGCATTGAGGAGGATAGATTCGAAGAAAGCCATTGGGTAAAAAGATGCTAAGTGGGTAGAGGAAGAGTACCCTTGTACAAGAATAAGAGTGTTGTACAAGATTGTGGTAATCATAGAAGGCTCAAAGTCATGAGTCGTAATATGAAACTATGAGAGCTAGTAACTAGACAAAGATTAAGAAGTATGGAGACTTTGGAATAGAGTTCATCTTATGAGGAGTTGGCGGAGAGGCATTGTGATATATAAAGGATTTGCATATGGTTAGGAAAGGCATATGATAGTATATACCTAGGGAAGTGCTATGGAGGACACTGACAAGAAGATTTGTTTCGCATAAGTATATTGACATCATTAGAGATATGTGTAAGGGTTATAGTTTTAGTGTGAGTAGTACTTTAAGGACCGAAATCACGGAAAAATTTCTTATTATAATTGGAGCACATCAATAGTGGCGCTTAGTTTGTTTCTTTTTAACATAGTTAATTAGTTATAGATGGACTAACAAGGTCTAACTCAATATGATATATCATGGTGTATGATGGTTGTCAATGATATTGTTTCCATTGATGAGACGAGAGCATGTGTTGGAGCTACGTTGGAAGTGTGGAGACAAACATCGTAATCAAGGGGTTTCAAATTAAGTAGAAGCAAAACTCAATACATGGAGCATATATTTAGGAATGGTATATATACATATGCAAGTGATGTAACCTTAGATGGCAAGGTTCTTATAATGAGTAACGTTTTCCGTAATTTGGGTTCAATATACATAAAAAAAGGATGGGCGTGTTAGTTAATGTGGAGAACCACCACTTTTATGTAACAGATATGCCTTTGAGATCAAAAAGAAATTCTCTCGCATAACAACTAGGCCTAATTTTATCATATGGCACGGAGTGTGGCCGGTGAAAAAGTGCCATATTTAGAAGATGCATGTGGTTAAGAATCATATACTGCGTTGGATGTGTGAGCATGATAGGAGAGACCGTATTGAGGAATGAGCTACACAGGGAGGAGGGAATCGCACCTATCGAGGATGAAATGAGAGGAAATTGTCTGCTTTGGCGACATGTGAAAAGTAGACCCTCTTAAGAGAATCGAGGGATGGAGTAATGAAGATGTAGTGAGGGAGAGAAAAACCTAAGACGACGCACGTAAGAGTTATTGAGAGTGATATGATGCTTCTTTGGCTTGATGGGAGCACAACTTTTGATAAGGCTAAGTGAAAAGAGAGAGTTCACATTGATGAGGAGGCCTAAATACTTTTATTGTAAGAGTAAGGTACTTATATTGGTAAAGTCAAGGTAGTTAGTTTGTGAGAGTCAATATACTTATTTGTTCTAAGTCAAGGTAGTTATTTTGTTAGAGTCCGAAATAAGAGTCAAGGTAGTTATTTCAGTTACAATCAAGGTCCATATTTATCATATTTATCAGAGTTGAGGTATATATCTTTAGAGTTAAGAAGTTATTCTGGACTCTTATTAGTAAACTTCTCGATAAGTTAACATATTGATCTATGTAAATACTTACATCGACTCTAACTCAACAATTACCTTGACTCTAATTAATTGTGGCTAACTCAAATTTATTTCTTAGAGGCGATTCTAATAAATTGGCTTTATGTGAAGAACTACTTTAATTGTAAGTGAAAACGTACCTTGACTCTAAGCATAACTTACCTCTAAGTGAACAATTACCTTGACTCTTATTCAATTAAACTAATTAACGTTTCTTTATTTCTTAAAGACGTAATTTTGAAAAGCCGAATCTAAATGAACAAGTTCTTCGACACTAAATGCATAATCACCACGACCTCATTTAGTTAAACTAATTTAATTAGTTGACTCTAAGTAAATAATTGTCTTGGCTCTAAATATATGATTACCTTGACTTTGATTGAATAATTAACTTGACTTTAATAAGTTGTTAATTTGACTTTAAAAATAATATAACTCTAGTAACTAGATTTATTGACTTAAACAACCAATTCAACTTGATTTTTCACCATAAAACCTAGATAACCTAACCCTAACTCCTCCCAAACCCTAGAAATCCTAGCCCCGTCGTCTCCCCCAACACTAGATTCCCTACCCCCTCCACTTACCCTAGAAACCCTAGCCCCTCCCTATCCCTGGAAACCCTAAGAATTCATTTCAGAGATTATATGCTGGCTGCAACAGGATCTAAAATTACAAATTCTTTGAAAAAAATGCAATGGTTCTCTCCTACCTCTAAATGCAATTAGCACATTCTTTTAAGATTACATGCTGGATGAAACAAGAAACAATATTAGAAATTCTTCAGAAATATGCAGGTTTTCTCCTACCTCTGAATGCAATTCACGCATTATTTCATACATGTCAAGCAGCACAAAGAGCTTCTCGGGAGACCTCTTGCTTTTGGCTATGGCATCTCCAAAGCTAAGTAACAGTTCAACACTGCTTGCAGTAACATCAGCGAAGCACTGATCCTTCAGAGCATCAATGCCTTCAAACATGTGATCACAAACTTTTCGCTCACCAGCAAAAAGAAGTTTAACCTGTTGAGGGCCAGGAAGTTATTAGACAGTTACAGACTAACATACCCAGGAAGACAGATATAAACCCTTACAGCAATCCGCATGAAATGGATCCAGTTCCCAATCTTAGCCTCCAGAACTTCCCACTGCATTTTCTGCACATCTTCTTTACTAAGCTTTTCAACTCCCAGCTTCCGAAGGCTTTGCTCTAAAACAGAAGAGCGAGTATCCCTGAAATTTGGCAATCAGCTTTTATCAAAGTGATATTTATCAATGCAGAATGCGAAACAAATAAAAATACCATGGACGGTAGACGATTGTTTCCACTGTTAGCAACTAGGGCTGCTCAAAAATCTGGTCCATACTGGAAAAATGGACCGGACCAAACCTTGGAAAATATGAAGTCCGGTCTCTGGACTGGTTCGAAATATATTCCTTTTTAATTTTCCACTTAATTTAGTTCAAATTCCGGTCCAGACTGGACCGGACAGGGTCGATCCAGTCCGGTCTCCGGTTCTTGAAATTTCCAAGTCCAGTCTCCGGTCCAATTCTGAACTGATGGCGATGGACAACCCTAACTATGTCGACTGTCAAAGAATCCTTACCATATTTTCTCCAGTAATTAAGTATCTCTTTAAGATACACAAGTAAAGGCAACCATAATTAACAGATGTGGGACAGAGTAATAAGGCTTTCTATAGTAGGCAAAATGCATATTTTTCATCGGATAAAGTATCTTTTCAGGATAAACAAGTCAACACAACCATAATCAACAGATGTCTGATAGACTAATAAGGCCTTCCATAGTTGCCAAAATGCAAGACAATGACATGCTTGAGTACATAGAGAACAAAATGCCTAAAACAAGTCGTGTTTCAATCCACATGCTCTTGGCACAAAATCAAAATTCTGAAGATGATGAAAGAGATAAAAAAATAGTAATAATAATAATACCCGTAACTAATGGCAGACCATTTAAAAATGATGAAGAGTGCAAACTCTATTCCCGAAAAGTACAAAAGACAGCAACCCAGAAGAGTTTAATCTCTAGATGCACAGCGTACAGAGACTCACAGTGATACTGGAAGAATCAATATACTGCCCAATAAGCTCGCTGCAAAATCTCATTTGGTAAAGAGACTTGCAACCGGACTTGGAAGATGCACCATATAACTGCCAAACAAAACAAAATAATTTCCTATTTCCCACCAAATGTTTCATTGTATGCTCTGAACAAACAGTATTTTTTGTGCGCAAACTCAACAACAACCAATTACATCAACGAGCTTACTTATAAATTAATCAAAACTAGGAGCTTTGGCAACACTTTGTAGGTGTTAATTCTTTTATGAGTGGTAGAGTAAATAAGAAATTTAAACTTGCACGATCCTCAGTATCCAGATAAATCTACAAATGGAAATACGAAGAAGGGCCGGTTGAAACAACCAATCTAATTGAAGCAGCAATACTCTTCCCAACTAATTGCTATAAGAAAAATCTCATAATTATCTCCAATATGGCCACCCTGATGACTCCACAAAAGGAATAAAATTTAAAAAAATCCCTCATCAAAAAATACCCTTTCTAACTCTCCAAATGTTCTATGATTATTTTCAATCATATGATTCTCGAAATGATAGACCTTGTCAGTGTTACCTACTTACTTAGACGTGGCAACCGGCCTATTCAAATCAGTCAGATCACGTTAGTTCACGTTACTTCAGATCAGTTCAAACTAAAGTGTACTTCTATTTGATTCAGTCCTGGAAGGATCGGTTTGAGTCATATCACGGTTAGTCGTAAATGTGTTACGAATATAAGTCCAGCTAATTTCAAGCCTATTCGGGTCGGATCAGGACAGTTTTGGGTAGGATCAGAATTCGACAACCTTTTTTGGGCTGTTACTGACCAGGTTTAGGTCAGGTCATTTCACAATGCATCAACTTAGACAGGTCAATGCCTCAATGGTTAACCTACCCCATCCAAAGAAAAGGCAATTACATCATCCAGCCCAATTCCAATCTCATTTCCGTCGTGCCCAAAAAGAAGAAAAGGAAAATCCAGGAACATAGCTCTAGACCACCCTCTTAACAAGCTATATACCCATCGCTTCTCGAAAGTCCAGCCACCAGAACTACTTGAAGAAGTCTGTACGCTTGAGTCCTGAAGCAAGTAATGTTCGCCCTGGATAACTGTTCTAACAAGCTTAGCTTCCTCTGTGCAGGCTCACTAATATTCAAGCCATCTCACATACTTCCCTCTGCTGCTCATCCATGTAGCAGGAGAAAAAGACTTCTTTTCTGCAACATGCCCTTGGCAAGAGCTGCTACTGCCAACAGGATAAAATAACTGCTCCATTATGATAACTCTGAATCCTCCTTCAGACTCTTGAACACCAAAGAAACAGCGAACCAGGAAGCAGGGGACAGATGTCTTCACACACGGAAAACAAACATCTCTTTGTGAACCCGCACTAAAATATACGCACCCGCACTATTTAAACAAGCCTAGGCACACTTAAAACCATGTAGTTTCAGGTTCACACATCAAACCATGCGGTTTCAGGTTTATCATCACACACCGGTCTCTATGTTCAATTTCAGTCCCGTCATCAGTCCATGAAGAACAACATTCTAACATGAACTTCCCCTCACCTCGCTCTTCCATCTCCTCCAGTATCAATTTATTCATTGCCCAAATTATGATCACTCAACCAACCTGAATATATTAACTTTGAGAGCCTTTATCTTTTACTGGTCGGTTGTGTGCCAAATCTGAGTACCATATCGTACATGCAATTAGAACACTAAAAGACAATCGCTATATTCTCTGTTGGCGTATCAATGCACCTGGTAGAAAATACCATCACCAACCACCACACTTAAGTTAAGCCCTAAGATAATTAAGCACCCCAATATTTGTTTTCCCCTAATCAATTCCAAAATCTACTCCTCTAAGATCTTTCAGCTAGTGCAAAGACAAACACGACCACTTTCCAAATTCATCTGGCCCAAAAAGTATCAGGAATACCCAGCAAAATGACACCCATATTATTGAGTATCTATATCATGAAAATCAATTAGCTATTGAGGAAAGGTCAGAAGAATTTGAAAGAACAGCGTAGAGAAGCAAAACCATCTTCCTTCAGGATGCATACCATGCTCCCGCTTTAGATTTCTTGTACGTTTTGTCATTTTTTTGGTACATTCTCACTTTTTCTTGTACTTTTTTATGAAGTACAGAAACACTGAAAAGGTAGAAGAAAAACAGTAAATCTAAAGTGGGACTCTGGGAGCACCAAATAATTTGCCTCCTCACCAAACTCATCATCACGACAACGCAAAAACAGCTGGCCAGCTGCTCATTGATCTCAACATTGCGGAGATTTGGCATCCCCTCGAATACTCAGAAATCAGATAAGTACATTCTGTATCAACTCATCCCCTCAATATTTAGCTTCTTTCAACTTGGAAGCAGGTATTGAAATAGTCACTACTATTGATACATAATAAACTGCATACAAAATGCCTGCAACTTGCCCATACACAAATCATGCAGCAAGGTTCATAGGGATGCACTAGTGAAATGGACACCAATAAATAAAGATAAATGAAGTACAACACATATGGACTACCAAATACAAGACCTGAAAGTGAAATGATGTTACTGCACTAAATTTTCATTGTTAAATAACCAATCATAAGTTAACATTGTCTCTATCAAGAAAAAAAGGAGTCACCTGTAAATTTTGAGTACTTGCTGATGATGTCCAGCGTGAACCATTTGTTGAGCTAAGTTATGCAGCAAAGGAAGTATTCGAGGAGGTATTAATGATGGGGGTGTGTAAACAGCATTTTCTGAAGTTTTAGAATCACCATGACTCTTGGCACCAGGATCATTCTGGTCTCCATGTGACCCAGATGAAGGACGCAGGGAATTGGGTAGGCACTCGAAAAGGCGATCTGGTTCCACAGGCTTACTGGTACACCCCAACAAAACATCAATGAATAAAAGGATTTAAGAGACAAATTAAATAAATCGTCCTTACAAGTTCAGTGGTTCACTTTCAAAAAGACTATATATGTTATCTCTCAAGTTTATGATACTACTAAGATAAAGTTGCCAGAGCATTATACTACATAGACCAGTGAGGAATGAACAATGTTTTGTCCGAATGGAGAGCTGAAACCTCATCTTCCATCTAAGGGAAAGTTCAAGAGAACTGATGACAAGTAGTGAACTTAAGATCTACTCCCTCCGATCCACTCAATTCCCCACATCCATTTTTGGCA
>CAAKMY010033739.1:3702-22660 GCA_901111285.1 Corrigiola litoralis | reverse complement strand
AATTTTTTTATATTTTGAGATATTCACAGTCAAAGTATAACATTGACAAGTGTAAAAAGTCAAATATAAAGAATCGATTGGAATGGAGGGAGTACTATATTCTTTCTACCTTATAAACTAGTCCTGCTACAACCATCCTTGGTGTCCCCCACTAGCTATGCCTTATAAATATCACTAATATGCCCTGAAACCAAGTTTAATCTAAACCCTCAAGGTCAGATCAGCTCTTTAAAATGAGCAACTTGTCGTTACATTCTCCCGCCCTAGTAACATTGTTAATTTTCGCCTTAACGTTGTCTCTCCTCTCCACGAACCTCTATGCCAAGCCCCCACCAAATACAGTCCAATGTAATATGACTTCATGCACCCTATACAATGCCTATGGTTTATGGGGGGACAGAAGAGATTGCAGCTCCCCCAGCATAAGCTACCCGACCACCGAGGAAGAGCTTAGATTAGCCGTGGCCAATGCTCAGCAAAGTAGTCTCAAGGTACGTAAGTACGTAACATGAAATCAAACCATATGCTTCTAAAAGCCGTGATCATTTGTCTATCATTAGTCATTTTTAATGGTTACTTGCAGCGTAATCTTTTTATACACACACATACTTACATTGATGCGGGTTAAATTTATGATTGGAAAATTGCTATTGCAACCAGGCAGGGGCAGATATATCAAGGAATCGATAGCCTGGGGTGTATACCATTTTTAGAAAATGAGAAGAGAACAGAGAAACAATATAAAAGATGTAGAAAATGGTAGATATTATTAGTAATTTATGATAGCTGCTACAATTTTGTTCTTGGATTGGCCACTATAACCAAGAGTCAAGTGCCGTGATCACCTTGTCATCTTTGCCCAAGTTCACATGCATATGATCTACTCATCTACATGTATACGTATGCTGTATGCATGTAGATACTATCTACACTTAAGACTAGTATAAATTCCTTGAACACTATGGATCACCTTTATTTTTATTTTTATTTTGGTGCGATTGGATCACCTTAATTTAATGCAAGGCAATGGGTTAAATTAAGAACAACTTGATTATGATTTGACAGGTTAAAGTGGTGACCAAGTTCTCAGGTACTATACCGAAATTGGCATGCCCTACTAGCCAGTCAGACCAGACGATGCTAGTAAGCACAGAATTATATAATTCTGGGATTGAGGTTGATGTAGAAAATATGGTAGTCACAGCAGATGCAGGCGTGAGTCTAAGGGACTTGATCAATAAAGTGGAAGGTGCCGGTTTGAGCTTGGTGGCGGCCCCTTACTGGGAAGGAGTTAGCGTGGCGGGGCTTATTAGCACCGGGTCTCAGGGGAGCTCATGGTGGGGGAAGGGTGGAGCAGTCCATGACCACGTCGTTGGCATTAGCCTTGTCGTTCCGGCGAATGAGTCTGTAGGTTTTGCCAAAGTCCTTACATTGGAAGGCAATGACCCTCTTTTTAAGGCAGCTAAGGTCTCTTTGGGTGTCTTAGGGGTCATCTCCAAGGTATGTCAAGTTTTTAATCATGTGGGCTATTTTGTTTAGGGTGAAAGATAGGTTCAAATCTACAAGAAAACATACAGTACAACATTAGGATACAATTTACATAGAAGATTAAGGTCCATGGAACATCATAACAAGCGTTACTTCAAAAATAGCAGTGAAATTAATAAGGTCAACCAATGAAACCATCATATGATTCATAAGGATTATTGTTAGTCTTCTTACTTGCATGGTAAAAAACGAAAAAACAAAAGATTGTACGAGAGGATGATGACCTCTGTTTAACAGAAGAAACATGTAAGGATATGGCTTTTAGTTTTAATCGATTGATCGTTTTCTTCTGCCAAAAAAAAATAAATGAAATTGTACACCCTGTATCTCTAGCCATTATGTCTTCGGGGTCCATTGGAGGCCAGTCACACTAAGAAAATTAAAGAAAACATGCATGACGCCACCTCATAATAAAGTACTCCATATGAACTTTTATATATCATGCCTATGTTAATAATTGATCAATTTCTGAAGGATAATAGCTTATCAATTCATTAAGATATTACATAAATTAAATATGTAGATGCGTTTTGGTTAGGTGAAGTTATCGCTGGAACGAGCCTTTAAGCGAAGCATAACGTACAACTTTACCAATGATGATGATATAGAGGATGAGTACATAAACCATGGCAAGAAGTATGAATTTGGAGACATTACGTGGTATCCATCAAAACACACTGCAGTTTACAGATATGATAATAGAGTTCCCTTGAACACCTCTGGAGATGGAGCGAATGATTTTGTTGGGTTTCAATCACAATCCATCTTGGTCTCTGCTATCACTAGATCAATGGGTATTTTTCTAACTCTGGTCTCCATTGACCCTGTTTGTTTTGGTGCTCAAAATTTAGCCAATTGTAAAAACGTAAAATATAACATCCCAAAAGTGGAAAATAACTAGTTTGTTTTGGCTAATGCTTAAGAAGCAACGCTACTTTTTAGTTGTCTCATGGTACAAGAAGCTCATTCAAGAATTTGTTACAAAGAATAGTTTCACGGACCATTTATCGAATATAAAAATATTACTCTCTTTGGTCCTAAATTTGAGTCATTTTTTAGCAAGTTATTTTATCCAAAACATAACTTATTATGGATTACCCATGCATATGATACCAATTAGTCACTATTAATAACATGTCAATTTTTTAATAAATGTGAAAACGCCAATTGACTGACACTTAGGATTAGAAGGAGTAATTATAAATTTACTTTGATTAGGCCCTGGTCTTTTCAGTTGAAACTTGCTAAGTTGAACTACAACAAACTGGAACTGCTAATACTAAAAGGAACTGAAACTGCTTAAATCTATCAAAAGTAGTTGAAATTTGAAAGGAACTCTACGGAATTCAAGTAAAAGAAATTGATATTGAAAGAAAGTGGAAAGAATTGAAATTAACTGTTTTGCCGCATACGCAGAAAAAACATTTGAAAGTACCCGGGATGACAATGGCAAGTGCATGAATGCGGCAACATTCATAGGGTACAAGAAAATGATAGCCAATGGGTTGAAGAGCAACAAACTAATCTTCACAGAATATCCAGTCATAGGCACCCAAGGAAAAATGCAAACTTCTGGATCATGTTTATACTCCTCTTCTCTAAGACTAGACCTTACTTGTGCTTGGGACCCTAGCATCAAAGGCCTTTCCTTCTTTGAATCTACCGCCATTTTCCCGGCCTTGAGGTTCAGAGATTTCGTATGCGATGTGAAGAAGTTAAGAAATCTAATTACTCCACAAAAACTTTGTGGCATTGATCTCTACAATGGGATTTTAGTTCGTTTCATTAAGGCCTCAGATGCTTATCTTGGGCAACCACAGGATTCCGTGGTCATTGACTTCAACTATTTTCGAGCTGATGATCCTAAAGCCCCTAGATTAAACCAAGATGTACTTGAAGAAATCGAGCAAATGGCGTTTTTCAAGTATGGAGCTAGGCCACATTGGGCTAAAAATAGGAACTTGGCCTTTGTGGGTGTGCCTAAGAAGTATCCAAATTGGAGCAAATTCATTGATGCAAAGAAAAAGTTGGATCCCCAAGGGATGTTCTCGAGTGAATGGTCTGACCAGGTTTTGTTCGGAAAGGCTGAAGAAAATGGAGATGAATGTGCATTGGAGGGGTTATGTGTTTGCTCCGAGGATAGGCATTGTAGTCCATCGAAAGGGTACTTCTGTAGGCCAGGGATAGTGTATCAAGAAGCTCGAGTTTGTAGATTCTCACCCACCAAAATTTCAACTTTACATTCTACGGAGTACAAGTGAAAAACTTACATATGGTACATGTAAATATTGTTTGTACTAGAATGATTGAATTTAATTGTATATATGGATTTGCTTACCTCGAAATTATGAGTGGTTTCTAATCAACTGTGAAGAATGATGCAATCAGTGATAGGGAGACTGCACTGATTTATTACAAAATATTTTATCTTTCTAATTAAAGTTTTGTATGAAACCTTTTTTTTTTGTCTTTTAAATAATATTTTTATAATCTATATATTAATAGCACCTAGAAAAAAAAGAGTAACAATTTCTTTACGTATTTTCCTTGTAACAAGAACAAACGATTGAGCAAATGTATAAATGGGAGTGGCAACGGGTAAGAAAATTTTGATTTTTATTTGTTGAGGAGAATTTTTGTCTGGCAGCTACATATAAAAATTAGGTGCAATAGTTGTTTATAATAAGCATTATATTATTAGGTACAACAATGATCTTTTCTGGCTCCTCTTTCTAATTCTCCCTTCCTTCAAGTGTTTGGATATGATGGTGAAACTTGATTAAAGCCATTATAATAGGAGAACAATACCCTTTAGGCACATTTTCACCCGCAAATTATTAAGTATACTCGATAGTATATACTCTCAGCTTAATGTAGATACGTTTTATGTATCTTATATTTTTTAGTGTATCTTATAGTGAAATGAGGGAAATTTTGACTGTTTTCATTTACTTGTGAGTCCTTCACTCCTCCTCCGAGTTGAAGACTCATTCTTGCTGACTCTTTAACCCAAATTGAGGACGGGTTTGTTACATACTTAAGGCCCACGTTGTATTTGCCATTTGGGGTTTAGGGACTGGGTCCTGCTCCCTCTTTATGAAATTGAAATAACTATGCGACTTCATAAAAACATGGTGTTTTAGTACAGAAAAAAAAAACATGGTATTATTGTCCAAAATAGATAAGAAAGTACGATTGTGAGAAATGATCAAATGATTCGAAAATCGTGAGTGTCACCTTACATTTTTCGCACCTTACTTTAGACTAGATTAAGACATTCTTGTTAGAGAAAAAAACAAATGTACTGGTGTATATAAGAACAGTACATCCTTAGTTAATTCAGAGCTGTGACATTAATTTATTATTACATCCTCAGTTATATTCAAAGCTTTAACAAACATAAGAGAATACATTAATTTAAAGTTTAATGATGACTTTCCCAACGGAAAGAATACGGATTACTGACTACAGAGACTATCCTAATTCAAACAACAGAACTGTGGCTAAAATTTCTCCTTTGAGAAATTCTTCTACCTGTGATGAAAATCTTCCACTGATTTATTTATATTAAATGGCCAAATCCGCACCCAGATAAATGTGTCTCTCCATCAAGAACGATTCTGTTTCCAGAGTTGATTAAAATGAACCTGCAGCACATGAAGACCTGATGATGCATTTCAGAAAGACCCAAACAGTAGTGGTGCTGACAGAATGCTTAAGTTTTCCTCTGCTGATCGTCCACTTTACCAGAAGAGATGGGCTTGTTCATCCTCATGTCTTGCCTCCTAGCAGCACCTCTTGGGCGGGCTGATTTTCCACAGCCCTTTGTCACGAGACGACTTCCCAAGCCGGGTCTCAGGTCATATGGTCCAATCATATACCGATTGGCTTCCCTCTCATCGGTGAACTCTCTTGGATTCTGATTCAAC
Organism: Corrigiola litoralis; assembly: GCA_901111285.1. Taxonomy (NCBI): domain Eukaryota; kingdom Viridiplantae; phylum Streptophyta; class Magnoliopsida; order Caryophyllales; family Caryophyllaceae; genus Corrigiola; species Corrigiola litoralis. The sequence goes on along the minus strand of CAAKMY010033739.1, from coordinate 17,183 downwards.
ACACAGATAATTTTCTCAGGGACAGGACAAGCAGTCCTCTCATCGCGTCTTGATCCCACTCCACTTATGTTGTTTGATAAATCATGCATAGCCTGCACAGAAGGACGGTGACTTGATGATGCAGCTATACTCTTCCCCTTATCAACAGCAGAACCCAATTGCCGCTTCCTGCTTCCATGACATGCAGCAAGCTTCTGTGACCTTGGAAAATGGGAAATCCCCATGTTCCTTTGCCCTCGCGATGTCAACGGAATTGGGCTTATAAACCCAGTGTTCCTGCCAATGGCCCCCTCATTCTGAAACGATGAAGCAAAGGGACGAGCAGTAGGAAGGGCAGGGTAGCATGGGTGGTGAGAAGAGTTCTCTTGTATGGAAGTTCTACCATTGTTCTCAAGGAGGGCCTGCCTTGAGCTAGAAGTCACCTTTTGTAAACCCAATTGCTGGTTACTAGAATGCTGCTTATACTGCTGATCAGAAGAACCAGGAGGCCCTGCTCTCATTTTTGCTGCATTTTGCATCAGGCTGAGTAAATGCATGGCAGGAATGGCCTCGTTAGAATACAAATCAGCTGATCCCATTGGCTGCTTGCCAGTTGCAGGGTTCTCAGGGCGTACACCACTGTAAGCACTATTGGAGAAATTCAAATTCTGCTTTTCGAGGTTACTTCCGGCATTGAAGTTCAAAAAGCAGGGACCGGGACCCTGGTTATAAGGAATTTTTGCTTTATTCAGCACACTCGAGCTTTGTGCGAGCATTTGGGGGTTAGTAATTCCCACAGGCATGCGATTTGCCATCAGAGATGGCCACACACGGGCTTCAGAATTCTGTCGCGGTGAACAAGCCCGCAATCTACTGTATGACTCCATTGCTCGGAGAAAACTAGGAGGAGGAAATTGTGGTGCGGCCACATTCCCATTCCAATTGTGTGGAACCAAACCACGGGTAGAATAAGGGGGAATGTGTTCTTGTCCTTGACTAGGTGAAAGAAACCTAGGAGAGACTTGATTATCTCGGGGAAGAGTCCTAAATCCGAGAGGGGCTCCATAGTCAGGGAAAGGACCCAACACTTTTTGTTTTGAGGGCCCAACATCATCAAATCTACCCACCATACAGTTCCTATCATCAGCAGGTGGTGGCATCTGCATGCTGAGAAAATGAGGCTGCCCGAGTCTTGGTGCATGTTCCCCATAAACCCCGCTGATTCCATTAGACTTAATATATTCCCCACACATGGCTTGGGTTACTGGACATTGTGTATCCTTTCCATCACTTAAGTGTCTCTCATATTGATTTTTAGCCATCAACTCAACAATATCCATAGGTATATCGTCTCCTGAACCTTGTTCAGTCACCTTGTCATCTGTCGGAATGCTGTTTATGTCAATATCATGCATGCGTCCTCGTACTTCATTAGTCAGTTTCTTCTGATGCATACCCAACTTCGTTACCTAGATTCAGAAACATAGTTAAATTACTGTACTAAATTTGGGTGAATATAGGCAGACTAATGGGTGCTAAAATTTTACTGGTAATTGATAAGAAAAAACCTAGAAAAGAAATTGAGAAACAATAGAATCATGAAACTTCTACAAGACAGCAAAATACACTTATAAACAGAGAAAAGGCCAGGTTAATAAGGATATGCACAGTTAAACTAGGCAGACTAGTGATCCGTCAACTGAATTTTTTTCTCAACTTAACAAAACTCCATCCATTTCAAAACACGGCTATCTTCTTCATTGCTCTTCTCCCACCAGGAATGCCATCAAGGAACCAGCAAAGCAACCAAAAAAAGGAAAAACAGAAGACAAACAGAGTACAGGCCAAATAAAAAGGATATGGACACTTAAAGTGGAAGGTTAGTGGTCTATTTACACAGTCTCCTTCAGCCTAGCTAATCTTCATTGATTTCACAACACAGTTTTTAAGTAAGCAACAATTGTTTTAATAAACCCACCCAGTAATGAATTTTAATAACCTAAATCTCATACTTTGAAAGTAATCGGACAAGGGTCAACTGATAAAAAGCATAGAACAAATGCAGAAGATCACGAAGGAGGCCAGTGCAACAGAGGAGAAGACATGCTAAACCTGCTTCGGATGCTGTGCCAGAGAACCTACCTCCTCAACCTCAGGGATCCATGCTTGCTTCTCCTTTGACTTGGTCTTTGGACCAAGGCGTGTCTCTTTGTTTCCATCAAATTGGCTTCCCATTAAAGGAACATCAACAACAGTCTTAAAAACTGTACTAGTCTCTTCTGCATTCTCATGAGCCCTGAGTTTCCTCACACTGCCTCCATCAAAAAGCATTGGTTCTTCCCTAGATAATGGAAGATAGAGCCCATCTTTCCATGGCGGATTGCACATTTGATCATTTCTTTTATTCGAATGGCTACTTGGGAAGTGAGATAATCCCTTTCCAGCAGATCCATCCTGACATGGCTCTTGCTGAACATTTTCAGTAGCATTCTGCAAAGCCTCGTCATCTCTCCTGGTGGCTGCACAGTCGCTGGGCATGCGACTCTTGCAGGTAACAAGAGAATTAAGCTCCTTTCCCGCTTGAAGCATCTTGTTGCTTTTCTTTTTGGCGAAAAGCGAGTTTTTCTCATTTAGATGACCAGACACATCACTTTTCTGTGGCAGACCCATCACTCCATCAGGGAGCAGACTATGACATGGTTTCCATGAAAAGCCATCAACAGAGAAACGTTTATCAACAGATTTACCCTCGTTATGACTTGATTTAGGTATGATCTTTTGCCGAACGACTGAATAAGATCCTCCATTGTCAGCTTTGATCTTCTTATTCCTCTTCTCAAGCAAAGGGTTTTTATCCAGGGAAGATCTGCTGCGCCTTTTGGCTAATGCCTCAGAAATTATCTCAGTAGATTCATCTTCCGAATCAGAGTGAGAGATGTCAAAGCGAGGAGTTCTGAGCTTTTTGGTTCCATTATTTGAACCCCTGATCTCCACAGATCTTGAATCGTCATCCTGAGAGCCCACTTTATTCCGTTTACCATTCTCGTTTACCGGTGACTGCCATTGAGAATCAGAATTTTTCTTTTTTGCTTTGGCATCATTTTGGTTTGCCTTTAAGCCTAAAAGGTCACTCAACAGCCTCACTTTAGGAGTTTTACGCCGCTCAGCACCCAAGTAATCGTCATCATCTTCAAATAAACTAGTACTTCCAGTAACCATGGGCTCATGGTGGTCCTCATATGGTGGTTCTCCACTACACTCATTCAAATCTGGCAAGTGAACAAGCCGACCTTTGCCATCACAGCTAGGTCCACGAACAATCCCAGCTACTTCAGTTCCTACGCCTTTGATTGGTGAAGTTCCACGCTGATCCTCCGAAGAAGCTCCTGTTTTTTCCTGAGAGGACTCATTGACATTTTCTGATTCTAAATCCACAAAGACCACAGAAGGCACTCTTTCGGTACTGCAGGGTATGCAGTTGTGATAAGCTTCAGGAATTCTATTTTCAACGTTTTCTGGTCGACGTTTAGCTGCTCCAACAGACAATACATCATTAAATGTCTCCTTTAATGTTACAGATGGAAAAAGAACAGTATGATAACTTCATTAGTCATTACACTATGATTACCTTCATCATCTGCAGCCCCATCAACTTCTAACTCAGCAGCCGTTTTCTGCAGAATTCCCTGACTCAAAGAATCCTTTAGAAAGCCATTTTCACAGCCTGAGAAACCATGATAGTGCGCAACTATGAGGAGAATTGCATTGGAAAGAACATATATTGCTCCATATAGCGCTTTTATCAGAAAGAAAAAAAGAACCTGAAAGAGGTGTCAACTCATCTTCCACACGAGCTTTTCCTTTTCCTTTTGGATCAGAGAATAAATTTGATCGATAGCCTTTTCTGTTGTCGTTTGAATCAGTTGAAGTACTAGCTTCTGCGTTCCTTACTCTAGCATCATTAACCTTCGATGTTTCCCCTATAAGCACGGTTGAAGCATCTGCTACGTCAGCAGACTTCTGAGCTACTATATCAGCCTCGTTGTAACTTACAGCTTCTGGAACACAGCCAACACAACGCCACCACCTGAACTTAGGAACCACCATAGGAGGTAGCTCATATGTGAGCTCAGTGGGGCAATCACGGCTGTCATTCAGAGAAAATGGGTCACAAAGTTTTGGATCCTTTTTTCGAACTTCTGACACGTATCCGCTGCAAATTATTCCAGCCGAAGAAATATTACAGTCATGATTCCAGAACAAATTCAGATAAAAAGACAAAACAACGAAATTGAAATAATTAGCACAAGAAGACCAAAAACAAAATCCAGAAAGTCTGAGACAACTCAAATGAGTGGAGTTAACTGCTACTTTTCATTATCAATTTGCTAAAATTCAGTAACATCAGCAGATGCAGGAAAAAAGCCAGCAGAAGGGCAAACATATTCAGGCGCCAATGCAAAAATTATAGTCCTCGATGAAGCACCAAACCAATGAATACGATAAGTCCTCCAGGTTCTTTTACTAAAAGCTATAGCCTACACATTCAAGCTCACCGAGCAACATAGAACAATATGTCATTCAGACTAGGTGTGTGCAAACTTCCGGAAAATAGGCAAAGCAAAAGGTTTAAAACATACCGTATGGAAAAATGGTTGCATTTTATTCCAGCCTCATTACTTTTCCCATCGAAGAGGTTATCCACAGATACTGAATCAATTTGATCATGCAGGCTTGTTGACTTGGAAGCGAGACTAGAGTCACTTTTTAGCTGATTTATCTCAACAACAGCGCTTGCCATGTTTCAGGTTTCAAACACACACAAGCTAAAACTGTTGAGAACTTCTCGGACAAGAACCCTACAAGAAACAATAGACAACCTATGCTATAAGTTAAGAGACTACATCAGCAAATAGCATCACTCACTAGTCTTCAAGTAGCTTGTGAAGCTTAATTAGCTTAGTAATCAAATTAATTAGATAACCTTGAAGAATCTAGAATATCAAAAGAATCTTATGAGAAGCTTCTACTCTAATTGTTCTAAGCCTCTTTATGAAACATGTAGGGCTGAGGCCTTAATAAGAACCTAAGGGAACAATACAAGATTATCAAATAAAATTGGGCAACAATGACAACCTCCCCTTTGGGAATCAAAATACTATCTTCAGCCATCATTTGATTGACATGAGCAACCAAAACCCTACTAATTGGTTTAACTCATAAGATAATGAATCACTAGCATAGAAACATAGGATTGAATTCTACAAATGGCACATCAATCTAGTCTAGGACATTGAACATCATCAACAAACATTCTTCAAAGAGAATCTATGAAATATCAAATAATCACATAAACAACATTCATTTCAAAATAATTAGATGCTAGCGTTTAACCAAACAGAATTAGATGCTAGACAAGTTTATGGAACGATTTCAAAGTTGAAGTGCCAAATAAAACCCATAAACTAGCTTTAGAAATCAAACAAAAACGTTTGGGCCCTCACCGAATGGATTAAACTTTGCATAGAATATGAAATCCACGAACTATCAAGGACATTTTATGAGCGTAACGGTCTAATCATAATATAACGATTTCGAAAAAATCAAGCACTAGATGATGAACTCAATCAAATAAAATCAATAAGAAAAAAGCAAACCCTAGATCTCAAATGAGGGCAAAGATAAGGATACAAGATTCTTAAGGAAAGCATCTGGATTTGCTAATAAATTATACGATAAGATCAAGTGACTAAGCAAAGCACAAAGTAAAATGAAATAACAGACAAATTTGAGTTGGCTGACCAATTAGGGTTTTCTTTAAATGGAAAAGAACTCATTTTGTACATAAAATATAAAAACCACTGGATTCTCCCAATTTGAGAACACCCCTAAAAACCCAGTTCACACCATAACATTTCAGCTCCATTAGTCACAAAAAGCCATCTACTCTATCATTAAACAACAAAAATATTATTTAGGGCTAAACCCAAATAACCAAAAAATAATAAAATCTAGGGTTTTGGTACACAAAATGTTCTCTACACATGAAATAATAATAATAATCTTAAGCTACACTAATTTAATAACAAGCAACAAAAAAACCCCACCTACTCTAAGCACATAAAAATGACTAATATAGAGCTAAGAAAAAGGTACAAAGTTTGCTACCCAAAATTAGTAAAGTTACAATATTTCAATCAAACAAAGTCTGAACTAAATCACTGAGCTAAAACTGATGATAAAAACATGAGTTAATAAAAACCCAACAAAAAGAATAAAGATAAAGCTCACCTGGGTAATCAACCTCAGAAATGAGGCAAAAACCAATGGATATGGATCTGAAACGACGCCGTTTCCAACCAATAGAGAGATAACTCCACCATCAGCTCGAAGATGGGGACTTTAACACAAGATTCTTAACTTAGGGGTATAAATATACGGGTCGAAATTTGATATAACCCTAAGTTTTTATCATTTATGTGGGTGAGAAATGAGAGGAGATGAGGCTATTCTTCGAGAAAATGGAGAGAGAGAGAGAAGAAATGAGAGAGGAGAGAGAAAGAGGGTCTTGCTAGTTTAATGTAGTTTATCTAACTAGTTGATGTTTGTGTGTCCTTGAAAGGTGGTTTTGTTGTATTGAACTACACACATCTCTATGTCCCCATCATCTAGTATATATATATATAACCCTCCTTTTTGCAACCTTATTATTTATAGTGGCATGAATAAAGGGTATAATAAAAATGAAATAGAAATAAACTATAGGGAATGATGTAAAATGGTAGAATTTCTGGTGGATATGGTATGGTATTTTTTTCTTCCATGATATGACATATCATGATTCATCCATGCATCATGCATGCCATGTACTTTGGTAACATTTTTTTGAGGGGAAAAGAAAAGCATCTGCCGATACTTTCTTTCTATAAATAATTTCTATCCCTAAGTCTATGTAACTATACTCTATACTGTGGTGTAGGCTTAGATGTATCATATAGTGCGTTCTTATCACTATCCAATTTAATGAAAGGAGGTGCGTTTTTTAAAGGATTTATGTAAGGATGAAAAGTAGGAAAACCCTAGGGAGGTGGGGGTTGTGTTGGGTGCGTGAGTCCAACGAGCTATCTTGTCAGAGTTTTGGTATTAGATGCCTCACAATCCCACAAATCTAGGATACTATTGGAGCGTGCATGGCACGTGGTCTAGTGGGGAGTAGAGTGAAATGTGGGGAAAGTTTGAGCTGGTTTGTCCCACCAACCCTAGATATTTAAGGTAAAAAAACCCTAAATTTGTGGCAAGTGAGATCTAACCCTAGAATCTGGTGCCTGTAAAAATGTGGTGGCCATTGCATTTGCATTATTAGGGTGGGTTTTTACTGCATCCGCTCTTGGGTGAAAAAATAGTTGCCAACTTCCTTTAGTTGTGGGGTGAAATGAAATATTATTTCATGACAAAATAAGGTGAGGTTGGTAATGTATCTGCATGTGCTTCCTGCATAGTAATTTGGGAAATCTTAATTACATTAAGGTAATGATGTACGTACGTGGGTTTATAAAAGTATCCGTATACTACTCCCTTTTCTTTGGAAAATGGAGAACACATGCAGTGTGGGTAACCTTAAGAAGGTTTTAGAGATATTCAGGTAACGTTAATTTGTTAGGATGTGAGATAATTATTGTGAAGAAAATAGTAAATTTATGTCAAAACATGATCATGATTCACTTTAATACATAGGTTATATAGGGAATTCTGGAATAAGATTGTTAGATGGTTAGCACGATGTTATTGCATATGTACGTCTACTCGCGCTTTAGCGAGTGGATGTATAAACTTTTTATATCAATTAAATGTAAGGATTATATTTTTAAAAAAGACTATTTTTGGCAACAAAGATCATTGAAGAAAGTAAATCACAGTGATTTTCTTTGTGCTCGCCGATATACTATCATGGTGATGAATTGTGCTTAATTTGTTCCTAAAGACAGAGTCTTGTGTAAATCTCTTCATTCAAAGTTTTTATCAGTCATATTCTATTTGTTTCAGTAATATTCAATATTTTAATATGTACAGATGTAATTCATCAATTATGTACTTGAAACACTGTAACCTTAGCTGTACGATCCCATCTTACCAATTTATGTCGATTATTAACAATTTTCATATCAAGATCGATTCATTTCTTATTTCTGTTAGGGGGGAGTTCATATTCAGAAACTACATTATATGTTAGTCTCATTACATATATCAAGCAATATTTTGTGGTCTTTTAAATTTTAATGTAAACGTTCAACGGGACAATAATATTAAGGTTAAATTAAGATAGAAAGTAAGTTAATTTATTATTTCTAGCTTTTTAGGTTTGTTGTAGCAAAGACCATCATTGGCAAAATTTAGTAAACTCGCTAAACAGCATTACTAGGGTAATTCGCGTGAATAAGCTCATGGAAATCCTATAAATAGGTGGCCAAAAACGCCACGATTGATAATTCTCTGGTCAGTGGCCACTACTCTAAATAACTAGTTACATAAGGCGAACTTTTTCTGCTACTCTTCCATGTGCCCTTTGTGTTGGTTTCGTCGTATTATAGTCAATTGCTCGGGCCAGTGTGCATACGTGCTACCTAAGATCATGTCAGTAGTAGATCACCCATGCAAATTAAAATGCTCTACATATACTGTGATCATCACGCTATTAACATAATCATGCACGTACTTTAAATTGTAAGTTACAATATCATGATTTCCTTATATATGTCACTATATTATACGAGTATATGTTTTTTTTTTTGGTGCAAATGTCACTATATATGTTAAGCAAGGGGATCAGCTTAAACTTGAGCATAGATAGATAATGATCATTTCCTTATTTCATCGAACTTTTAATTTGAACTGAGTACCTCTGAAACACTACGATGTACGAAGTATATGATCATTTTTGTGCCCCCCTCTTTTCCCTCCTCCTTTGGGCGCAGATGAACCCGAAGTCGCTTGTCAATAGGATGACATATATTGTTGTTGTCGTTACGATAAGTACGTCTGATATTTCTTCTCTCCGTACGTTACTCATCTGTCTAGTTCTTGTTCTTATTTTTTTGGAATGGTATTCGCACTTCGCAGCCTATTTATTAAATCACTGGAAAATAGCTGTGAATCTTGTATTAGAATGAATAACTCTGCAGTAATTTGACCCTAATTATATGACATATATAGCATGGTATATTTCGGAATTGGTTCTACGAGTAGTACTCTTTTTTACTGAACTTGTTCCTATATAGATCAAGGACCTCAGTGCATGCAAAATATACAACGTACTATATACTGCGTGCTAAAGCAGTTGCTGATAATATATCAAGTTTATATATGTGTACTACTCCATCATCAGGTTCATTTTGAACCTATTAATTAAGTGAAAATATATCAGCTGCTGTTTCACCAGGCCGGCAAGTTCAATTGTTTCACCAGGCCGGAGTACTTAGTTAGTTACCTAAGCTAATTTTATAGCTTGTCTTTCACGTATAGATTCTAATTCGATGCTTTTGTTAGTTGTCCTATAAGTTTTACAATATATTTAGGATCTAACAGTTTGCAAAAAAAAACCATATATAATTAATATATACATTATAATCATAACGTTCAACAGCTCGGTGTGTTATGTACTGCTTTTGTGGCGAATGTATGTAAGGTATGTTTAATTGTGTATATATCAAACATATCTGACTCCCAATCCGCGCCTTTGGATATTCTAATTAAATGTTGGGCTCAAGTCTTACTTTAGGTTAAGATTACATCGTCTTAATATGGTTATTTTTCGGTTAATGGTTATTTCTACTCGTTGCTTCCGGAGGTCTTCACATTTGGAATAATTTTCAAAAGTATTGACAATAAGTGACCCCTTTATAGATTAGATCGATTATTAACTTCAAATTAAATAATATATAGTTTCTCTTTAACTAAGTAATATGTGCACTTTTTGGTAATGAGATATTGAGATAGACGATAGTCATATCACTTTCTTAGACCGAATTCTAGCCCTTGACAACTTGTGATAAGTGTTGGTTTGACACGATTGACTGTAAATCTGTAATGAATAGTTGTATTGGTAGGGAAGGCCATTTCTAACATGTAAAATCTTTTGATAAGAAAAGAACTAGCTTAAGTGGTCAAAGCTTTATTATTCCACTTATGAGCTAGGTTGGTGGTTATGATTCTTATCAGCGATTGTGTGCGCACATTTCAGACCAAAAACAGATAAATCTTTAATTACCATTATTCGCTCGTTTGTATGTTTAGATGGGACGAATTCTGTGCCTGTTTTGTTTACTTGATTATTAATGATAAATTACATTTTGAAAACAAAATATTTTTACTGTATTAGTTATTCATGATAAAAGTGGAAGAAGCTAGCTTGTTTTACATGGATATCATGCTTGTGGTCCCACTCCTTTCCTACCACTAATATTGGAAAAATACTCACTTTTCATTTTCAACCTGGTTATGTACCAGAAGCTGATTCAAAGCTTGATGGAACTTATAGAGAACTGATAGAGCATCAATTAAAGGTCAAGAAAGACCAACCAAAATGGCAGATACTATTTTCCTTATCATTTCCAATTATAAAAACATACACCAAAGGAGTATAAATATTTTATAACAAGATATACTCCATATATATGCAATGCCCAAAACTATTATCAAGAAAACAGAAAATAAAGTTTTTCAAAACCCATCATCAGTACGCACCCTGCTAGTAAGCTGTCGTCACCTGTCACGTTGTCCAAGACCGAGTCATGACCATCCTGACCCGCCCACCTGCGTCCCTGAAAAGTGACTCAGGTAGCCCAGATATAGTAGCGAGCCACTGACTCGCCGGGTTAATGGGTCGAGTTGACTCGGGAATTATACGAGTCAGGGACTCGTCGTTTGCCGGAATCTAGGGGTACTGTTAATGCCACCATACTTTTTCTGTCTCATGATAAACACTGTCGTCCTATAAATAGTGGACCTACTCGTGAGACCACTCTGACTCTATTGACATACTGTAAGCTAGTGTGTAATACAGTATTAGTTTAATTTGTTTGATTAATGTTTTTTTCCCCACCGATTACTAGTGTTAATTAAGGATGTAAATCACACAGTAATATTTGTTGTTGAAATCTACTCCGTAGGAATTAATCAAAATATCATAAGGTCTATTAGCACTGTGGAAAAAGTAGCAATCTGTGCCGTGAGGTTACATTTCATCAATGTAAAACTGTAAAAGGCACGTTATAGGAGTACTTTGTTTGTTCAAGTGGATTCGCTTGTTTTTTGTTTGATAGTATTTCAGGTGGTTTTTTGAATATTAATATTTTTAAATATATATTAGAAAAAGTTACAGAATTTTAATTATATAAAGTAATTCTAAATACAAATATATTCAATACAAATTTAACAAGCAATTAAAATATTTTATACCGAGAATTATTGATGGTCAAAACACATCTTGATACGTGTCAATAAATTAATAGAGCTAAACTATTAGGTAGAAAAATTCCTTTTTTTCTCTACGAATTAACGATGGTCATATATAAATATATATGATATGTTAAAGTTAAAAAATGACAAGGAGTAACTTAGTTAAACATATGATTTCTCCTTTCTTTTTGTTTCAGGCTCAAATCATATTGAATTGAAAATGTTTTTATATTATCTTAATCAAGTAATTACATGTACTATTCCATATATCTAGACAGGCACACCTAAATTAAATAGGAGCTAGTGAGCTACAAAGATCCATGATTAGCATATTCACCGTAATCAATTAGGAGCTACAAAGATCCATGATCATCCTAATTATTTAGGAGCTCCAACTCAATGACCATGTTTGGTAAATGTCTTTTAGGTTGACTTTTGGTTTTTTATTTGATAACAAGCCAATAAAAGTGTTTGGTAAATGGCTTGTGCAGTTGGCTTAAAAGACGGCTTTTATAAGCCAGTTTTGAATTGAAGAAGTTGTTATGAGCAGCTTTTTCTAGTGACTTTTGGCTATTGGACCCACTTTATAACTAAAAAACCAACTAATTTCAGCTAAATTTACAAAACACTTTTCATTCTCAACCACAACATCCAATCATTTTAGTCGGTCAATATAATCAACTTATTTTTGTCGGTAAAACAAATCGATAATTCCAACCAACCACCAACCGCCTACAACCAATTGCCAAGACCAGTATCGGTTTACTACATACGTCAGCTAAGAAAAAAAAAACCGTCATAAATCTTAAATGCATTCCAGTATATAAGATAGTGACGAGCTCACAAAGGAAAAGGGGGACGGGGAAACAGTACACAATTATAGTCACTCTATACTAAGGAACCAGTAAGAGTTTAACTTTTCCTTCTAACATATACGTAGTACATACAAACATAGAGGGTATATCGATCCTTCACAAACTCAAAGCTAACTAGTCTACGACACAAGTGAACCGCCCTAGTTATTTATTTTATGCCAACCTTGCAACGGGTTAGTTGACTAGTTGAGTATGCCATCAAATAAACTCACTCACTCGCTAGCTAAGTAAGAACCAAACTTGAGTGCCATGGCGGGCAAATCATTCTCTTACTTTTAATTTTGGCATAAATGATGGCTCAAGGGACATCTGAGGAGCTACATCACAAATTCACAATGTTGTACGTTTACACCATCGATCTGTCCAAGAAGGGCAAAAACATTCATTCAAGTCCAAAATATGTTTAACCTATTGATGATGGATCCAACCCAAATCGACCCCAAAATTTCAATTAGGTGATAAATATGAGTTTTCGACTCCAATCCCACGGGGCTGTTAAGTTCTAACTAAAAATGGGACATGATCTAATAAATGACCCGAATCCAAATTATATTGAATTAAGTTACTGAACCTAAATCTGATGTATCCAACCTAGCTAGTTGACATGTTTACATAAAGGTCTCAACAAAATAAAGCATATCGATCATGGTCAAGATTGGGATTTCCGTTCATCCCAACCAATCACCACCCTCCTAGTGCCCACACAATCCTTTCCACCATCAACCAAGCTATTGTATGGCCCCTTTTCCTTGCACTAATTAACCCGTAGTAGTACACTCTCTTTACGGATGGCTCTGTGTAGACAAAAGATTCCAATGCAGGTATTAGCGCAAACTTTATGCAGGCTGCGGATACTTAGTCATTAGGCTACCCGAAGCATGTCAAGCTTCACGACCCAACAACTGCATAGTTTATTGCCATCACAGAAGGACTCAAAATAGCTGTTAGCCGTAATTGGAAAAAGATCCAAATCCACTCTGTTCGCCTCTTGAAACACAATCACACAGCACGAGCACGCCATATCCTCCCTAACCACATTCTTGAATGCAGGGCTAAAGAAGTCAAGCTTGATCACATTTTTAGGACGAGCAACCAAATAGTTGATAGATTAGCAAAGTATATATGCTAAAACTAATTTGAAGGAAGTCGACAATCTTGTATTATTGAACTCCC
>CAAKMY010033730.1:0-10601 GCA_901111285.1 Corrigiola litoralis | reverse complement strand
TCTACTTTTTTCTAAGAATTTGTGATAAATAAATTACTATATATATGTGGAAAGTGATAGTTACTTTGAATCCGCAAATTTTGACAAGAGAACCGTGATGTGGGATGGTGGGAGTAATTGTTAAGGACAAATTGATATAGTGGAGTGGATTAATAGTAGCTTTTCGCTAATTGTTTAGTTAGCTATATGTTGTTTCATTTATCAGGTCCTATTGTCCTGAATTGTTTTTGTTTGCCGTTGGTGATTGAGAACGCAAATGTATTCAAGCTAGGTCATCTTTTTGATTTGTTATGCGTGCGAATTGTTTATTTAGATACAAATATAAGGGGTCAAATGATGTTTAACCTTTTCGAACTCATACCAGCGAACTTGGATACAGTCGTTGATTACTGTAGTCATAAAAATTCAGTTCTGATTATTTAAAGAAACCATGATTGTGTAACTGTTACCTTTGAAACTCTTGTTTCTCCACTCTTTTGTAAATGGTGAATTTGAATTTTCCTTCGAAAGTTCAGTATTTTACTCCAATCTAGTAATGGATAAGGCTTGTAGGTTTTGTGGAACACATTTGAGTATAAATTGGAAGAAGTTCGATCTGCAACATCGATCACATTGTCAAAGATTACAATCCTATTTCTGATAAGAATTGCGAATTTTCATGCAGCAATGTCAGGGAAGATTTTCCAAAATGTGTCTGTTCCACAGTACTGTCAACAAAATAGACAAGTCCATAACCAATACCGCGGAGACTGTTTTGCCTCAAATGTGCGCAACTTCCTTCCACTAAAAGGAAGGAAGTCAGCATGGAACGGTATCTTGGCCATGCAGTTGCGCAATTTGTCAATAGATGAGAGTGGTTTTGTTAATCGAGGAAGTGTTTACTGCAATGGTCTGTTCTAGTCTCTTACTATCCGCATTGCAATGTAGTGTGAATACAGATATTTTATTTATTTTGACATTTGGTCGAGTCTTTTGCGAGTCTCATTTCATTTGCTTCACTAGTTTTCCTGATTTTTTAGCCTTTTTTTTTTGTGCTACTTGCTTTTGGATACAAATCACTAATATTCTAACTCTGGATTCACGTTTTGCGATGTTCTTGCAGCTGCTTCCTCTGCCACTTCAGTGCCATCTGTTGAAAAGAGGGACTTTCTTAAGCTTCAAAATGGAAGGTAAGAATCTGTTGCTGTGGGCTGTGGCGAATTCCTTCTTTCACTATATATATGCATTTTGACTACATTTTTACTACTTGTATGTTTCTAATTTTCTATGCTTTCGACCATAAAGTTTGAATGATAAACAGAATTTTGAAATATGTGCTCTTTTTAGTACCTCAACAAAATTCTTGACATTGTCATATTTGCTTGAGTTTCGGTAGGAACACGCCAAAATGTAGCCTTGGTGTCAATGATCTACGCATATGAAATAACTTTTTCCTTTCTATACTCACTTTGCGGCTCTTACGCTGATGGAACCAAAACTTTATTACTTTATTAGCAAAATTAGCTTGTCTTTAGAAGGTTATAAGTTGACTGTAGGAGAAGGAGGCAGTTAATTGTCTGAAGCAACTTGTCACTGTGCCTTTTCTGAACATGAAGGTGACTCCATTATCCGTTATGGAGTGTTAGATTAACAAGTAACAATAAGCGCATAATGAGAAGCAGGAACCTTAGAGATTATGAGACAAGTGTATGCTCTAGCACGATGTAGGGATTGCTAGATAGAGAGCAACATATTATAACGTTTCTAATGAAGGAAGATAATTTGTGCTATACTGCTATCATACTGTGGCTTCACTTGCTGTTTCACTTGCTGTTTCCCTTGCAAAGTTTACTCTTTCGGCTTCTGTAATCCAGAGTGATCCTTTGAAATGACTTTATTTGCATTCCAGTGTATGTTGCTTGTGATCACATTTATCCAAGTGGTCTTATGCCTTCCAATTTGGATTTTGATTGGTTGAATCAATCAGAACATGGAAGTCTTAACTAGGGAAATGTAGCCTTTCAACTATTTTCTAAAGCAGAAGTCATTGCTCTGTGTTCACATCTAATGTTAAACACTTAGACCTATGACAACAAGTCTTATATATGTTCATGTAGTGAATTTCCACAGAGTTTCTCACAATAATTTGTATAAACTTGAGGTCCTTATCATTGTGAGAAGAAGAGAATTTTTCGCAATTTTGATATACAACGATGTTAATTTAGGAACAAGTAATACCCTCCTGAGATCTGATGGATTCTAATGAAATTAAAGCAGGGAGTACTTGTGTGCATGAGTTCTATAATTGCACACTGGCAGAGTGGCAGTTGCATCTTATAAGACTTTTGCTTACATTTGATCTTGTCGGTGAGCTGCTTGCTGTAGGATCACATGCATCCTGCCAGCGGTCCTCCTTGTTGTGTCTATTTCTAATAGTTAACTTGTTAGACAAACAATATAGACTGAATTTGATTGGATTCCGAGTTTTGGGGTGGGGTTAGGAATTTTGGATTCTAGAAACAAACACCATGAGACATTTTTGTTGATATCTTTTATTTCTACTTATCTTTTCTGAAATTTTCTAATATTTCCTGATTGTTTTTTTGAACTTTTCTTATTTTTCTGAACTTGACATATTATTTTTATTTTTTGGAACTAAACTTTTTTTTGCATCAAATTATGTTGTTTAGATTGTTTAACTTTTCTTATTCTTTCTGAACTTTTCTGATTTTTTCTGTTTTTATTTTTTATTTTTTAAATGAGGTGAGGAGAAAATGTCCTTGGCTAGTTGACTTTATATTTGGTTGAAGCCATCAAGGACTCTAGAATGCACTGTATAAAAGTGTTGTCCACATGGTCTACAGACCACCAAACCAATGACCACACTTTTTTTTTTTGATAATGGCAACTTCTGTTTCAGATAATTGATATTCAGTAATTTACTGTGTCAGAGAATTAAGGGGCCATTATGCTATTACAATCTATTTACATTTTTGTTTTTGGCATGTTTCTTCTGTCCCGCAGTGATATCCGAGGTGTTGCTATTGCTGGAGTTGAGGGTGAATCTGTTACTCTCACGGAACATGTTTCAGAAGCAATAGCTGCTGCATTTGCTGCATGGCTTTTAGATAAAAAGAAAGGTGATGCATCCAAGCCCATGAGGGTTTCCATTGGTCATGATTCGCGTATTTCTGCCTCGAAACTTCAGGTGTGTCTCGGCTACTTGGAAGTTCTTTAATTGTGGTCTCACTAGTAAATGAGTTAACAATATGTAGTCTTTTACCTCTTGTTGATAGAGAATAAGGAACTTTAGTATACTGAAAGAAGAAGCTTTAGTGGACTTGGATTTTCTCCTACTAAGTCTTTTCTTAAATACTTTAGCATGCGAGCTCAGTATCCATCTTTGTCCATTGTACATGTCATTTGGAAATGTAAGGCTCCTTTAATGTCTCGGTCTTTGTGTAGACTATGGTGTTAGGAAATATTAATACGAAGTTACAAACAATCTTTTTCAGCTAAGGAGGTTGAGGCAAGTGGCTGGCTCTATTAAAATTATATAATTCTGGAGCTAACTAACCTACATTTTCTCTAGGATATCAGTTAAGTAGGCTTCCTACTGGCAATTGATTATAGGATGAATACTCACTATTCTTATGAATGAACTATTTTGGTTCTCCCTAACAAGTAGTATGAGAGCCCATGTCTTGGTTTGGGCACACTGCGCCCTCAATCCTCAATATAGAATTCAATTTAAGTTTGTTGGTCAGGACTGTGCTTAGTATATGGCTTAAAACGGTCAAGTGTGGAGTTGCCAAAATTAATCTAGGGGATGTTTGGTGGGCTTACATATGAGGGTGGCTTTGTCAGGGTACATGTGTATGCTAATTGTCCCACATTGGAAAATTGTAGTGTATGGCTCCTGTTTTATAAGTTATAAGGCTACTCCTTAAAATGCCAATTGGTAATCCATTTGGTTTTATGATGAAGCTTCAATTGGTTGGGCTGGGCTTATGTACTGGCGGGTGGGTTTTAGGATAAAATCTCATTCGGCTTATGTAGTGGGTATTGCTTTCCAGTGATGTAGCATGTACAAAACAACTGTGAGGAGTGTTCTCACTTACTCTTACATTGTGAAAAAGCTTTGATGTTGTGAAGGCACCTTTTTGGGATGAAGGCCTAATATTGGGTATGTTCAAGAGGATTTTCAGAACACTTGCAGACTAGGAAGGGAGCAGACTGTGATGAATATGATCTGGGCGTTGTTTGACTTCATCCCATTGTAATGCTTCACAAATTCACACAAAATGTTAAAGGCTTAAAGCTATGATGGCCACGAGACATAGTGTTGTAATATAAAGGATTAACTATGATGGCTTCACCAAACATTCCATTTTCAAGATCTTATGTTCTCCCAATACTGGCTGCTTTGAGGGCCAGGAGCTTAGGACAGGTAGTCCAGTCGGAGTTAGCCTTTTGAGGGTGTTCTGATTGTATCTTGGAAAGTGATGAAGGTAGGATGTCTAGATAATGTTATGCATTAGGGAAATAAAAACTAAGCTAATTAACATAGAAATTTCTGGAGATGTAAGGCCTTGCAGATCCCTAACAGGGAGACAATATGCTTTATCAAAATTAGATGGTTTGTTGAAATATCTTCTGGTTGGGTGTGTTTTAGGTTACATTTTGACAAGTGTATATATATCGGTCACGAGCACCTACCAAAGGTCATAATAAGGATTGCTATTAACTCTAAGTCATTAGTCTCACTTGTAACTTAATCTAATTAAATCAATGAGAAAACCTTTGAACTATTTGTTCACTCTTACTTTTTAGTGTTGGCATCGATTCCCAGCACTTGGCCACTCCTCCCTTGATGCAAACACTACCAGATAGGCACACTCTAGTTGTCAAATATCGTTTTGTCTTAATTTTTCTTCTTCATGCATTTGAATCTTTTTTGCCATGCTTCCTTTTACGCTTTTGCTTCCATTATGTCTTTGACTTGCACACATGATTCTATGGTATTGCATATTGTAGTCTTTGCCTTTTTTAGTGTATAACTTAGAATGTCCCACAACTTTCTTGGGTTTCAGGCAATTGATATTTTGTATCTTCATTATCATGACTGTCACAACGGCAATTTTATTCCAGCCATACTCCAAAAGTTCAGTGAAGAAAACTATTTTCTGACTGTTGTCACCACTCTTTTAATGACTGATTCTCTCGATCTACAATATGTCCCTTGATTCACCATCATATACCAAATTGTCGGCTTTTTAACGGAAAGTATATGTTAAATGGTTGTAATAAGGAGGAAAGTTTTACTAAAAAGTACTTAAGCAGAAACATGGTGGAGATGTGAGGCCGTGAGCGCAAAGCCTCACAGAGCTCCTGGAAGCCAGAAGTCTGTGTTTTCCTAATGTGTTTATAGAAATATTATTCTGATTATTTTTATTGTCTTAGATTCGATGAAGTGCGACATACATACTAATATCATCCATGACTTTCCCTTTGTGGCTCACATGGACACAAAAAACATAAAAGAAACTCAATGACTTTTCATATGCCTTTGTACAATTGTACTGACTTCTCACAATTAATTTAAGTGTGACTTATGGTAATCGTAAAGTTCCATCTCTTGGAATTCTAATCTTTAACCCTGGAAATTTGTCTTGGTGTGTTGGATCACCTAGTTAGATATCTTCCTGGGTTTTGTGCAGCGTAGGTATGAGTAAATCACCAGATGAGAAAATAAAACAAAAATTAATTAGAGCTAGAAGATAGCAAGTACTTTTGGGTTGAACGTCTTCGGAGCATTAAATATTAATGAGACTTCTTTGTCAATTAATTTGGCCAGTCGGAGGAGAATTGCTGAGTTTAAGAGAGGATCTCTTGTCTGAGTTGTGCAAGTATTGTCTCAGTTTAAATTAATATATTATGATCTTAACTGGTTCATTCGTTTCAACTGCAATGCTACCCGTAGAAAATCTGAAGTTCACGCTGTGCATCAGGCCAATGATTAAGCTTCGGTTTTTTTTATTTGCTTTCTAAGAAATAGACAAGGGATTGTGGAATCCATTTAGCATTGATCCTTTAGAATCTATAAAAACAAGAGTCACAAGTGAAGTTGCTTTTGTTAGAGTCTAAAAACATATGAATCATTGGTGCGTAGCCAATGGGAAATGAGGCGGCAGTTAACATTCATATCCTCGGGCTTTGAGAAGAATGAAAAAATTGCTTTGGTTACTAACCAGATAATTCTTGTTTAGATCCGGTGCAAATCAAATATATAATTGTTACACAACCACCACCTCCCAGTAAGTCGTACGCTAACAAGAATGACTGGGGACTCTTCTGCTCTTTTCCATCGCGGTTTCTCCTACAAACACTTTCAAAAATACAGCCTCTTTCTTTCCCCATACCTAGTTTTAGGATGGACCTGTTATGTGGATGGCTTTGTGGGACAGGCTGAAAACTAATCTCAACTCTATATTTGTAAACCAAATGAGTGAATCTCCCTTGACGTGTGCTATTGTACTTTGAGCGTGCATATGGAAGTTGGTTGATGCTTGTATTTTTGAGGTGGTTGTGTACTTGTAGAATAGGCTATTTTATATCATGAGGATGTAGTAATTTTCTTGCACATTCAGCTTTTTTATTTAAGAAGAATAAGCAATGTAAATATGTTAGTATAATGTAGGCTTCTATAAAAAAGAAAAATTTATTAGAAAAAAATATCGTTTATAAGGAACATTCATTTGGATTCTTGCGTAGCGTCACACTGTTGCTTCCATATATATAAACAAAGTAGAAGGTATTATTGTTTTGCATTGAGACGTCTATTAGATTACTCCTGCGGTATTCTAAATGTCCAGATGTTTGTAACTGACTGCTGAATGCTATTCATTTCTTTCCTTAAATTTGAGAGCAATCTGAAATGCTTTATGACCTCTTACATATTTTTGCTTCGCGTGATGAAAAGATTGACAATATACAATTGCCACTTGTCAGGATGCTGTGTCCAGAGGACTGTTGAGTGCTGGTGCTGACGTCTTGCATTTTGGGTGAGTTACTTGTTCTTACTATGCATTTTTCCTTGTGTTTTTGCTATCCTTGTTTCCCATAGGCAACAATATTTGGAAAAATATATTTCTGACTAATATCCGCGCCTTTTTGCGTACCATGGCTCTTCATAAGATCAACATGACTGATATATACCAGCGACGATGAACTCACTGTGAGACTGTCTCCTGATATGTGCTTGATGTACTGGCTTAATAGCAAGAATATCTCACGTTTGTTTTTACATTGTGAGGTTGCTCATTTGTTGTGAAGGTGATTTTTGGAGTAAAAGGGCACATTTGGGTGTGTCCTTCAGGGGCCATGGGGCACTAACAGGTTCATCATCCTGGGTTTGGTTTCAAAGGAGACGATATATCTGTGGAAGTGAGCTTTCGTGGCTATTTTCTGGTGCCTTTGGTTGGAGAGGAACTCCTGTGTTTTTCCAGGAACCACTAATTCTTTAGACTATCGTTTGCGTTGGGTTACATACTGGGCGTCTATTGTCTAAGGCTGGTGGTTTGTGTAAGGATATTCCTGTCACGGTCTTACTGCATAACCGGTGTGAACTGTTATTAGTTTTCTAAAGTGAGGATCCTTATCCTCCATCTTATTACCGATTTTGTTGTTTAATATATATTTTTCTTATCTAAAAATAAAATTAGGCAGCAGTCGATTTCGGTAAATAATCCCCTGGAGTCTGCCTGGATAAGCCACTATAAAAAGGTGTTCAGGATTAAAGGGTGAATTGATGCATTAAGGGCGGTATGAATTCATTGTCTAGGATCATGATCATAGTATCTACATGGAACCTGCTTCTTTGATTGTATGCCAAGTTCGATTAAAGAGGCAATGGCAAACAGCCCCTTTTCCCTACTAGTAACTTATTTGGAGTATTCAGGTAAGGTATCTACGAAGTAGGTTGACTTCCTTTATATTGCATCAATTGTAGCTTCATGAGACCTGGTGAATATTCCTATGCTAAAGTGTTAATGACTGCTGTTCCTGATGGGCGTGGTGGTGAATATCTTGTATATGCTAGCATGATTTAATTTGAGACGAGGCATTCTGCTGGGTTAACAACAGTCGATTTGTGCTGAGATGGGTCTCGAAGAACCAACAATCTGGAAGAGAAGCCATGTAAGAAAGGATAGATAGATGAGAGAATAGAATTACGAAGAGAGAAAAAGACATCAGTTTTTTGTTTTTTTTTTTTTTGCATAAAGAAGAATTTCTTTTCTGGCTTTGACTAGTTCTTGTAGTTTGTTTTTGTTGACCACTTGAACCGATTTTGAAAGTTTGGGTAAACCATAGACCTATGCAACTATTGCATTAGAAGGAACTATCGTTTGCTTTTCTGAACTGGTTGATGCTCAGAAATAGTAAAATTGCCACATTAGTGTTATACATATTTTAATAGTTGAACTTTGACGTGAATGTTGTTTTCTACTTGGAATAAAGTTTGTGCTTTGTTCTCTACTGGCCGTGGTGTGGCTTGAAAGGGGTGTATGCATTCTAGCATCTCTGTCATGTATATCTCCATTTGTTTTTCTGTAGTTCTGACTCTTCTGAAACAGCTCATTTCTTGACAAACTTCAGTACTTTTCTGTAGACTGGCTTCTACACCTGCAATGTTTAACAGCACTCTCACCAAAAATGAGGAGCTTATGTGTCCAGTTGATGGAGCAATCATGATAACAGGTATTCTGTCATTTGTTTTCTACTTACAAACATATATGAATGTTGCAGTATTCTACTGGACTTGGATTTTAGAAGTCCAGTTACTTCTTATTAGTTGCTTGACTGTCAGTTTCTTCTTGTTTGCTGATGTCCTAAATTTGTGCTCTTGTCAATTCAGCCAGTCATCTTCCTTACAATAGAAATGGGTTCAAATTTTTTACAAATGCTGGAGGACTTGGTAAATCTGACATCAAAGATATTTTGGAGCGTGCGTCAGATCTGTATAATAAGTTTACGGAAGGAGGTCTCTCAGACACCCAGAGATTATCTGGATCTGTAGTAAGAGTAGATTACATGGCAATTTATGCATCTGATCTAGTGCAAGCGGTTCGAAAAGCAGCAGGGAATTTAGGTGATTTTCTTCTCCTGCTTTACAAAATACAATCAGGACCCTCTTTCCTATTCTGTGTGCCATCTGGTACCCCAACGCCCTCGTTTTGACACATTATTACTTTTAAGTAGAGTAATTTTCATGAAATATATTTTAAGGGGTGATCTGTTAAAAGGAGAGGGTATTGGCCTTTTGGGACACAAAATGAGCCAAAAGGCCATATATGTTTTGCTTATTTTGCCTTGTATTTCATGATGTGGATATCTAATAAACTTGCAAAGTATACTCTCTCTTTTCTTATTTTGTATAAAGGTTCATGTGGATGCATAAGGCTCATCTACTTTTATCCCCTTTTAATATTCTTATTTCCTGCAAGAGCTTACATAAATATATATCAAAGCCATACATTATATTTATTTTGGTTCACATAGCTGCAATTTCTACTATTGGTTAAGGACATATTTGACATTCTCAAATGATTAAAGATATTCTATTTCTTGTAGTCAAAAGTTAACTTTCAAACTTATTCAAAGTGGCACTTCAAAGAAGTTTTTTTACAGAGGTATATAATAAAATCTAACCCAGGTTGTTACTGAAAAGAGCTTGACTCATCTTATAACCTAAAGCATGTGCTACACATTCTGTTTCTTATGGTTTGAATTCTTACTTATAAGCCAACCTGGTAGTTAAATTTCTTGTACGAGTAGAAAATAGATTAAGTTTAGTCATTTTCTTCTATCTTCTATTTGCTTCTGCTTGAATTTGGTTATCCTCATTTGTTTACTTCCTGGTGTCAGAGAGACCTCTGGAGGGCTTTCACATAGTTGTTGATGCAGGAAACGGAGCGGGGGGCTTTTTTGTTGTAAGTCTCATTTGGCCTCTCGGCATTCTTTCAACTATTTTCATGTACTATGCAAAGTGGCTTCCTCTCTCTACATTTATCCTAATTTTAAAGCAGTAGAATACCGTTTGGACTAAGCCTATACTCTATTGGTGTTTTCAGCACCATCAACTGCATTTGATGGTCTTGACTCTGGATTTCTACTTAGCATACACTCTGCACCTTTAGCTTTCCGATTTAAGTTCTTGAGTACATTACTAGATGTTACTCTTCCTAAGTTTGCTCCTTCTACATTTTCATCTCCCTTGACAATTCTCTCTCAAATTTAATGTGAGCTCTGTCAATTTCTTAGAGAAGTCAAATGTCT
The DNA here is from genome assembly GCA_901111285.1 of Corrigiola litoralis. Lineage (NCBI taxonomy): Eukaryota > Viridiplantae > Streptophyta > Magnoliopsida > Caryophyllales > Caryophyllaceae > Corrigiola > Corrigiola litoralis. The sequence continues at coordinate 284 of CAAKMY010033730.1, read as the reverse complement.
TGCTAAATTTTTGATGAGCGTTTGAATTAGTGCCTTTCTCATCAATGTTCTAATGATAAGTTTATGTTAAGCCTTGGAGTTCTATGGTGATTCTAATGCTGCGTACATCATAACCTCCAATCACACCTTGCACCTGGCAGGAGCTTTGTTCAATGCATTAAGATACTGGTTTGGTGTCCATGAGAAGATAAGCGAAAAGAAGTAATGCTATGGTGTGCAATAAAAAGACTTGACAAATTGACCTGAAACACTGCAAAGTGTGTGTGGGGGTTGGGGTGGGGTGG
>CAAKMY010033729.1:0-12125 GCA_901111285.1 Corrigiola litoralis | reverse complement strand
CCCCCCATCCCCCCCACCATCGAAAAAAAGGAAAGAAAGAAAGAAGTGTCCATGGACAAATGGCAACTTGCTTACAATTGTATCGGTCACTGCTTATGACCTCTTCTTGTTTTGTCTGATGTTGCTTTTACCTTATGTATGTTAGTGTAAGCACCACGGAAAACAATATATGAAGGCAATAGTAGATTGTTACTTATTTTGTAGACTTGTAACATATATTATCTAAATTTTACTTGTAGGGTTAATCTTTGCGAACGAAATGAAAGCGCAGAGACTTCATTCTCTATCAGCAAATATTAGCCGTTTGGGAGTGACAAATACAGTAGTTATCAACTATGATGGCAGAGAGGTTAGATTATTACAGTTCAAATTTCGTTGGTTCATTATGCGTAAGAGTTGGAATCTGGATATGCAGATGGATGTATATTCATAAGTCTTACGCACTTATCCTGGTTTGTTTTGCTCCGAACTTCAGCTTCCTAAAGTATTGGGAATCAATTCACGTGATAGAGTGCTACTTGATGCTCCTTGCAGTGGAACAGGGGTAAGCAAATTGAAATACTCTAGATATTTTAGCTACAGGGTTTGGACTTTAGATGTTAGATTGGTCTAACTTCAAGTTTCTATAATATCCTTTTTTGGCACATAAGCAGGCTCTTAATACTTTACCCATAAATACTCCGGTGATAATGCTTATGCTTTTGATGCTTATGCAGGTGATATCCAAGGATGAATCTGTTAAATCATCCAAAAGTTTTGAAGAGATACAAAAGTGTGCTCATTTGCAGCAGGTATGCAAGTGTCTTATTTCCTGTAGGGTGTTTGAAATAATAAATCTACTATTTACTCTTATACAGGGGAATGATTTGAGGCCCTGTTGGCCAGATATATCTGTGTACATTTCGGAAGCAATTAATGTAGATGACTTGTATCTGTTGGAGGAATTTTGTTTGGTTATGGGTTTACATTAAAAGATGACTTTTTGTTGCTACTAGTCTTTGTAAAGTTTTAACATTTTTTTACCTTATTTGCAGCAACTTCTGCTTTCTGCTATTGATTTGGTGGATGCGAAGTCAAAAACTGGTGGATACATTGTGTACTCCACATGTTCCATCATGGTTATGGAGGTTTGTCGAACTGCATATGTAACTTTGTGCATTTTGATGTCATTAACTTCTCTTTTTACTATCTAATTCAAAATTTTGCAGAATGAAGCAGTTGTTGATTACGCCTTGAAGCATCGAAATGTCAAAGTGGTCCCATGTGGACTTGACTTTGGAGTTCCAGGGTAATGTTGGAAACTGAGTTTTGTTTCTATATGGGTTTAATTTATGACCTAAGGTATCTGACGATTAGTATATTTTTTTTCCAGATTCCACACATTTAGGCAATACAAATTTCATCCATCATTAGATAAAACAAGGCGGTTCTACCCTCATAAATTCAATATGGATGGTTTTTTTGTGGCAAAGGTAAATTATCACTGTTTTGACATCAATACAATTGGAGTGCCTTTGCTGAAGTCATTTGTTGCACTTATTTGGCGAGACTCCATTTAATGTGTCCTTTTGTTTACGACTTGGACTGGCGTATCCTTCTTTTAGCGGCATTATGCTCAGAAAGCAGTAATGTAAGAAATCAAATTTTCTATTATTGTGGAAAGCATCCACTTTTCAACAACCCCCCCTTCCTGGGTGTGATAATGTTTGCTGGTTTTTTGGGAATTAGCAGTCTCAAGGACGTAACCAGATAATTTTCACAAAATTAAAATAGCATCTTTGTCGAAGTTGCACATATTAAGTTCTTTGAATATGATAAAGTCGTCTTTGGTGCAATGTGCATGATGATTTTGTTTTCTCTATTATATTTTTGCCTTTCAGTTGAAAAAAATTAGCAATGGAAAGCGGGTTTCAAACTCTGATGAGCCCACAGAAACAGAGGAGCAAGATGTCATCCTTGATGACACTGAAGATGTCAATCTCAATGTCAAAGAAGGTACCGATGGAGAGAAGACTAAAAAGCGCAAGGAAGATGAGATGCAAGAGAATGGTCACCTGAGTGATGATGATGATGGTGTTCAAAAATCGTTATCCGCGCCCTTGGACAAGAAGAGAAAGTTGTCAAATGCAACTGCTGCAGACAAAGGCAAAGAAATATCTCTTCCGAAAAAGTGGGAGAAAAGAATAATCCCACCCCGTGAAGAAATTTCAAGATTAAGGTGAGTCTTATGCTAGCAGCATCATGGCTTTCATGTCCTGCTGGGCTTTCCTTTGGAGAAACACAAAAATGATAATGTTTCATGCTTCGTTGATGAATTACAAAAATTTCATTGCGCCGCATGCCAATCCCTTCTAACTTATTCAGTTTCTGAGCTCTTAAAAGATCATGTAGAACATGACAGATTGTGCGTCCTAATGGCCGACCAAGTTTGAGCGTTTTGCTCAGGATAAGCTTGAGATTTTTTTATTTTTTTTTGAAATTGGATAAGCTTGAGATATTCACATGCATAATTGTGTAATTCATGGGAAATGTATGTAGAATGTAGTGCATCTTGATAGCCATTCGAATGTCTACAGGGAAGAGAGGAGACAAGAACTGAGGAGAATGAAGGCAGCCGGCATCAAACTTGAGAAGCCGGAGCGTAAGAAAAGAGTGAAGTGGGTCAAAAGAGAGGAAGCAGTCGGCGGGAAAAGAGAGGAAGCAGCTGGCGGGAAAAGAAAGACAGCCGGGAAAAGAAAGAAGAAGGCAACTGGTGTGAAAAGAGAGAAAGCATGGTAGATTATGCAGTCCTGCATCATGAAGAATTCTGGTGGTCCTTTTACTTTCAAGCAGGCTGAGCAAGCTTTCTATCGTAGAACTCGGCTGCTAACTAGCAAGATAAGCAAACCTTCAGCTGGCAGGAGTTCAAGTTTTGTACCCAGTTAATTTTAAGTTTTTGTAAAAATCTTATATTATTGACGCCCTTGAGTGGTTGATAGTTTGAATCAAATTACAATGTTTAGAAAATTTAGTCTTTCCGTCTCTGTACGAGCTGTTTTTTTGAACATTTATTAGTGCTTCTTTATTAGAGTAAGCCTAATTTCCACAGAAAGTCGAAAGGACACGATGGATTTGGGAGAATTCTGCTCCATATGTCATTTGACAATCACAAATTGTTTAATAGAGACATTAATTTTTATTTTTTTTTATAAAAGTAAAAAGCTTTCTTACAAACTAAATCAATCTATGTTTTTTCACTAGCCCAAGTCAAATAAGAGATATATCCTTGTCTTTGGTCAACATGATTCTGTCAATTTTTATAATAAGAAACTATAGCCTCTTCCAATGCTTCCTTGGCTAGGTTTTTCTGTCGGAGCATGTAAAATTAATCCTTCCTTGGCTAGTGTTTTGGACTGGTTAATCTTTGTTTTTCTTTACTGGTAAATCATTCTTGTGAAATCTCCAAGGTTCTTTATTGCAGGTTTTTAGGCGATGAAGATAACTTGATTAACATCATTTTTTTTTCCGTTATTATTATTTCTTTTTGTACATTTTCCCTTTCTTTGGCACACTCTTGAGTCTTGAACATTATGATTCACATGTTAAAACGTCATCAGCATGCAATTTTGTGTTATTCAATCTTGAAAATTTTGTACATCTAGTGTTTTTTTACCCCCTAGACATGCAAAAGTCACAATGGTGCGTGGATCTTACGTTGAAGTATGCTACGAAATCAACTCATGGGCTAAAAGTGCAACACAAGGGCTAATAGAAGCAATTTTGTCACCCCAACTACTGAGACAGGACACTATGCTTGTCCTTGCAAATGCACTCTTCTTCAAAGGAGCTTGGCAAGATACGTTTACATTCTGTGTAGACAGGGAATTCCACCTCCTTTCTGGAAGAACTGTTAAGGCTCCCTTCATGACTCTTCACTATCTACATCGATATAGATTCGGAGCAGCTTCTTTTGATGGGTTCAACCTTCTAAGAATTCCATACAAGAGAGGCGAGATCAGGATCCTAGGGAATTTGCCATGTATATCATTCTTCCAAAAGAAGAAAACGGTCTTGTTGATCTAATGCAGAGATTCAGTGAAGATCTTAGCTTCCTCGATCGAAATACGAGTTACAAAAAGAAAGACTAGCTGAGTTTTGGATCCCCAAGTTCAAATTTTCCCATTTATTTTCAACTTCTAAGACACTGAGCAGCTGGGATTGGAGAGGATGTTCAAGGATGTTGGTGAATTTACTAAAATTTTGGATAAAAATGCTTCCTCTGAGCAATTTTTTGTGTCTGAGCTATGCCAAAAATCATTCATTGAAGTCAATGAGGAAGGGACTTTAGCCGCGTCTGTGATGAGGGGTCTATTAGGAGGAGGAACAGGACCGCGCCCTGAGCCCTTTACCTTCGTTGCTGATCACCCTTTCATGTTTATCATCCGAGAGGAGACTTCGGGAGTAACTTTTTTCGTTGGAACTGTTCTCATCCCTCTCTTAGACAGTTTAGAGTAACATTTGTTTAAAGAGGGAATTTGTTAAGTCCGCATAATGTCAATTTACTCGTAGGTTGCAGCTACAGGTCTAAACACTTTTTCAATACTGCAAGATTCTTACTACTGAATTGATGTTATATTTTGTTTTACTTATCACAATTATGACGAGTTCCCTTCAATTATAACTAACATAGAAGATAGAAGGGAAGGATTTGTTTAGCTGCTTATGTTCTTGAACTTACACTTAATTTTAGTACTCAATAGAGATGATACATCGTTATTCGATCGTATTTCAGTTGGTTTGGTTGAACATCCGGTATCTGATTGCTAGGTAGCCAACATCACTCCTATTAGAATACAACCAATTTTTGGTCTGATCAGCGGCGCAGGTGCAGGTGATCGTTAGGTATGTCTCCTTAGTGCTGTTGTGTTGATGCATATGCAAAGTATTTGGTCTGATCAGCGGCGCAGGTGATCATTAAGGTTATCTGTGATAGTTCCTAAACGTCTCATCTAGTTGGGTGTAACTGTGTAAGTCTTAAGCGAGATTACTTTTGGTGACCGTTAGTGGATTCTTCTGTTACCTAGCAACCATTTTGGAGAACCTTACGGCAATTTTGACTAACATCCGCAATCGGATGAGTTCTTCAATATGACTTTGGTTTGGTCCTCCGTCCTTAGGTTAGTACCATATTTCAAGCAATTTTGGAGAAAATGAATATTTGGGAGGTCGTTTAAATTCCGTTGGGCTCGAAAGAAAAGAATTTAGATGGAGGAAAGTATACACACCAGATTTGAATGTACGAGAGAAACTAGGATTTTGATAAAATAATTTCGTTGTTTGATCGTGTAGAAAGAAAATGAAGGGGGTAGAGGAAAAGATTGACAAGCGAGAGCAGGAAATAAGGGAAATCAGGGAATTCATTTTTATCCAAACCAGAATGAGTCATAGAGAAGTCATGTTGATGTTTTGGGTTTTTTATTTTAATAGATGCCTATCTATAATAGATGGTTAACTATGAAATGATTTAGGACACACCTCATAGTTTACTTTTGTAGTTCCTCTAAAGCAAATGAAATAGGTACATATATGAGATTAGCGTCAATATAAGCACGCAATCATAATAGTGTGCTTAATTTTACAGGGTGCTAATTTTGTCAAAGCGACAAAAACCTTTTTCATGACAAATTTTTGAAATTGTACGTTACCCCTGCCCACTTCTCTGTTGAACGAAATTGTACAAATTTTCTAAGAGTACTAATGAACCAAAAACTAAGGGTATTTAGGCAAAGGTCGTGAAGAAACTTATAATTGGCACAGTTTTTGACCTACATTCTTTAAAACTTGAAAGCCAAAACTAATGAAAGGTACAAACTATAAAATTGATCTCCGTAGCAAAAGAATATATATTCCTTCATCCCTTGTACTTTGCACCATAAGGATAAATCTTTTCAACTTCCATAGCACATTTTATTAATGATCTTAAGACAGATCCAATAACTGTGAGTATAACTTGTTTGAAGATTTTTTTTAGGTTTAAATCTCATCCCTTTGTTGTTATTCAAATATAAACTAACTACTCAAATCTACTCGATTGCAATGAAAACATCATTTTAGATTCATAAACCACCACTTTGGTTTCTGGAGACTTTTACCCCAAATTTGACACGCTTCTACCCATTTAACTAAACCATATAAATTATTAATCATAAAAAATGTAAATTTCAAAACGGTAGATGGTAAGGAGACTAGTTCATATTATCATTATGTATAAGCAGTCTCGTGTATACACAATTTGTTTGATACTTTAAGATAACAGAAATAGACACATGAAAGCTCTGAGATAAATTTTCAATTAGATAGGCTAAATCAGGTTTTTGACATAATTAATTGAACATGTCGGCTTATTGTCAAGGTATACTTATACTATGCACACATGTCCATAGAGAAGCATGCACCCCATTGTTATGTGCATCAAAAAGTATTGTCATGTTCATCAGAGAGTATTGTCATGTTCATCAGAATTGATTTCATATTTCTATAATTCATCAAATTTAATTTCATATTCATCAAGAATAATTTCATAATTATCGAAATTAATTTTATATTGCATCAAATTTAATTTCACATTCATCAATTTTTTTTTTTTTTTGAAGGTTTTCATCCAATTTAATTTCATATTCATCAAAAATAATTTCATATACATTAAAAATGGTGTATCCCAATGTCATGTTCATCAGAGAGTATTGTCATATTCATCAAAATTAATTTCATATTCGTCAAAATTTAATTTCATATTCATCAAAATTAATTTGGAGAAGAGAGTGTATTGAAGATGAGGGTCATATTCACCAAGAAATATTGTTATATTCATTAAATAGAATGAGGGGTGTATGCTCTATGGACCTGGGTGCACAATATTATTTACCATCAAGGAGTTTCCAGCCCATACACAAATACGCACATGACAACTAGCCCTACATGTACGCACTTAACCACATTACACTAAAGTGAATGAAGTATTGGCCCATAAAGTCTGCCAAACTTTTACATAATTTAGCATAAAAATCAAAATCAATACAGTACTGTTTTTTTCAACCTATCACACACAACGTTGTACTGTAAAGACTGTAAGAACACATTAGAAGTTTGGCAAACCTGTAAATGGCAGATTGTTCCCCAATATATGTCAAACGCAAATCACATCAAAGCATGTTATACAACCGTAATTTGATCTTTTCTCGAAAGACAGAAGGGTACGAACCAAATCAACATAAACAGGACAATAACTACTCCGTAGTAGAGTAATTGTTATTGTACAATATAAACGAGTTTCACCCTCCTGTAATATGGTCTATGTCTGAAATTCCCATGGTGTTAATATCGTATGTGGTTTCTCACCCACTGCAGGATTGAAATCTTTGTAAAATATCAACTGATATTCTGACTTCGTATTTATACGACATGTCCAACGAGCTTCATACAAAGGCGATCTTGTACAAAACTCTATACATGACCTACATAAGCAAATTAAGCGTGTAGAACTTTATAACCTCGTCGATAGTTGCTGGCTTTGTACTTGCCAAGGCTTGGTAAGCCAACGTACTGGTAATTGATCATTGAGATGCAAATCCATGTATCATGTTTGTTCATTGAGATGCAATAGATTTTCTAATAGGGCTTTTGTTTGGGAGGTATGGCTTGTAAAATGTGTATTTCAATGTGTACTGTGGCTGCAATTTTACAAGCATGCCATGTATGGTGTTTGTAATAATAGCAAATCTCTAAGGGTCCACTTGAACAATTTAACGACAACATCAATCATATGATGAAAATACCTTGGCAAGAGGTTCCTTGGCAAAATGTTCTTATGTGGCTAGACATTAGAAGACTCCACAGTGCACACCGATCATATGTGCCCATGAATGTTTTGTAGAAAAAAAAAATCTACCATATGCTCAATTTTATGAACGATCACTAATCGATGCACTAGCTATCACATCATTCTAGCAAAAGTTTAGTCGCCGAATTCCACTTTCAGAGAAAGGTTTATATCTAACTTCATTAGCTATCAGGTATTAGAGTTTCGACATTTGGTTTCGAAAAAGATGTTCATAGCTTTTTCAATGAACTATTGCATAGTAATAATGGATCAACTAGACAGATATGTAGAACACTGCTTGATTTTGCTACCTTAAATGTTCCCTTTTTATCAGATGTCCCCGTTGCTTGCTTTTGGACTTACATCTGTCTTTTCTAGGTCCAGGATATCCAGTGGCCAAACAGCAAAACAACTTGAAGTTCAGTTAAGAATTCACATTAACATACATTAGACAGACCAATCCCGATTACCCAAACCAAACGTGTATCTAACTTAATACTAGGGTAGAAACTAAGGGTAAAAATAGAAAGAGGGGGGGGGGGGGGGCAGGCATCAGAGCTCTTCCCCATTATGCATGACCTCCTTCAGCCACCTCACCCCACCGCACTCTCTCCCGAACGCATCAAAACTTCTTCCCAGCCAAATCTTCAAGGGTAAAATTTAAGGAATCGACAGAACCTCTTTTCATGGAGTCCCCACGGGCAGCAAGTAGATCCTCGATGCTTCCTGGCTCCCCAAACCACCCAAGTCGGTCTGCCATCAGATGGAGATTATTACATCCACCACATCGTACAACAACTACACCGTTCTCATATGATTCACGGCAACAAGTCTTCACTGATCTAGTCTCGCACACCTTGCAGGTGAAGACCATGGCAAGATCATGTCGTGAAGATGCTTTCAAGTTGGATATGGCAGAGGACTTGACTGCATCATCAGCATTTGTATGGAAGTGTTGAGGAGCCTCAGTTTTGGAGCAACCAGGCTTCACTTCAGCCTTTTTTTCAGCAACTTTGTTCCCTTGAACAAATGCTTCAGTTTGTGTCTGAATCCCTCGTGTCAACTTTGAATATCTTTCAAACATCGAATTGAACAAAGGTGAGGACTGACAAGATGCTTCTGTGAGATGAATAAAAGCACACGAGACATGTAAGTCGCCAGTAAAAGCATATTCTATAAGAAAATGACCAGCAAAAATGCAAGAAATCCGAGACCATACATCTTCAGGTTGCCTGACGTTGACTAATTTATATTACTTTCCATATAATTATGTCAGATATTGACATGGTAAATTATATCCTAACCCCGGGGGTATTTAGCCCCTCCCATATCCCCTGACACGAAATTACACTCTCTCTTCGTATTTTATATTCAAAAATCTTAACCCTCCTATTGTCACGGCTCACTAGCGAATGGAGATTTGTAATGAAATCTGCCCAAATGAACTCTTTCTTTCAAAATAAATATATAAATCCACCACAGAAATGTCCACTAACAATCACAAAATCATAAACCAAAGCCTCAAACATGAAGAATCTATCCTGACTTTCTTCCCCATCTCCCCTGCACCCCATTACCATCCAATTTGGTGGGCAGTGAAGATTAGGAAATCTTTTGGGGGTAAAGGGTGAGCAGCATGTGGAGGAAAAGGTCACAAAGAAAAGCAAATTGTTATCCCCTGCACCCCATTACCATCCAATTATACTATAGCACAAATCATCCACACAAGGAACTAGGAATCGTTATATTGTTGCTAGTACGAACCCTATGTTCAGCAGATTAGCAGATAGTCATACTACTGCAGCATGTGATACCGAGTACATGTCTATGGGCGTTGGTTGAGGAAGAAACTCTAAGAAGCAAATTCCATTCACTCCATGCTCATTCTCTCGAAATTTTTTGCTTCCCTAGATATCTGTACTTGAAATTATCAATATGGGGTTGGTTCACAAAATTTCCACCTGATTAATTGTTTACTTTTCTGACAGCTTTGCATATTTCCCACACCTTGAAAACAAACAATCCCAATCACCTGAAGACTACCACAAATCACACTTCTAAGTTTCGGAAGCTTTCACAAAGGTGCTAACAGTAGAGTAGGATAACCAGTATGGGCAGCAAGGAATCCTTCTCAATTTACCAATCAACAGCACAATTAAACCTAGATTGTGTGTATTATTCATTAAGACTGGGCACAATTCTAAACAAACAACTTGTTTGAATGTTCGGATTTAAACAAAAAGAAAGGAGAGAGAGGGCGAGGTATCCAATCCCACTTTCAGAAAACAATCTGGCAAAAGGGATAATTTTAAACCCTCTTTCTTTAGCAACCAAAATTTCTCAAATAGTGTTTAATGGATCAATTCGGAAGGAAATCGCCTTTGCGTCGCGTAACCACCATTCCCTTCCCTCCGCCATTGGCAACCAAAACACACGATTAACACTTACGGAGTAACTCTATCACACATCTGCAATGCCTATATTAAACATAGCCAAAACATACTCCGATACCTGGCCAGTCTGCGCAAAATCATTCCTATAAGGTTTACAAAGTGAGCGGTGAATTAGTAGTAAAACCTCAACCTCATTGTACCCATAACTGATCATTCTTCAATAACCAAAACACAAAACAACAATTGACTAGCATCAATCAAAATACATGAACCCCCAATTTTACCCTCTTTTCTCTAGACTTTGTTTCTCTAAACGGAAAACATTTTCCACGAAAATTCAAATATTGAAACTTTTCATAGCAAGCAATTTCCCCCTGACAAAACCAAGTTACCTTTTTGCAACAAGTCTGAGGTTGCACCCATAACCTGGCTTCGAACCCCATGTTTACCCAGATGGTCTTGAAAGAGACCATCACCATCTACTTTTATCATAAAAGTAGACCGTGGCCATGCTGGCCCAACAAAGATAGTATAACTGTGATTTAACTCGGGCTTTCAGGGAGCTTTAACTAATTTAGCTTGCAGGGAACTCATCTACTTCTATGGTCTCTCCCAAGAATTTGGGAGGTTTACCTGCATTCCGCCCCCTCATTCAACTAACTATATTAAAACACAAAATCCTTCAAAGAGACAGACTTTAACTTAAAATTAAACGTGGTAACAAATTAGGTTAAAGGGCTCACATTTTCTTAACATATCAACACTACGACAAAAACTGACCAGTGACCACTTTAAGCCAAACAATGACAACTTTAATACCGTCTAAATAACTTACTTAAATTAGACGGTCTCACACAAGACTCACTGGAGTATCAACATATAGTCATATATCATAAACAAATGAAAAAATAAGTAAAGGGTAAACATTTGTTGACAAAAAATGAACAAAAACAACTGAACTTAAAGCACAAGCAAAAAAAATATATCAGAATTCAACTTGGTACAATATATAGTGGAGTACTTTTTTGATTACTAGAGTAAAAAATATGTTATAGTGTAAAAACTCTATAAATTAATATTGTCGGGACGGTTAAATTTTGAGTTATTAATTTAAAGAGTTGTTGCTCTTTTTGCAACTGACCCAAGTCGGGACCAAACAAATTTATTATTTTAAAGAGTTTATTAGTTTATCGAGTATTAATTTAGAGAGTTTTTACTGTATAACGAATTAAATGCCCAGATAATGTGTTCATAGCATGACTAATATTCAAGCAAAACCAAAAAAAAAAAGAAAAAAAGAAAGAAATGTTGACCATTTATAAGGAGGTGTTTGGGGAAGAGGGGGTGATTGCGAGCAACATGTTGGAGTAGTCGAGTGGGCAATCTCCTCATCATGGCCATCTTCTTTGAAACCTACCAACAAGGTTTAGTGAATAATAATAATAATAAGGTGGTTTGATGAAATTGGTAGAGCTATAAGAGAAGAGTGGGGAAGAAGAAACCAACCGGTTCGGGTCTTTAAAGCATCTAGAAACATCCCAATTAAACCACCAAACCCATCTTTTAGGGCTAGTTCGGTATTACTGCAGTTTGCAGTTTTGGGTTTTTTAGTTTCCAATAATTATATATACAAGTTTAAATAATTAACTAAAAATTAGTAGTTGTTTGTATAATTGTCATATCAAAAATGAAAACTGACAACTAAAAACAGCAAACCACTTTTTTCTGATTTTCAGAAAATGGATCTTGGTTTTCAAAAAAACTGAAAACCGAAAACCAACACTGATACCAAACGAGCCCTTAACTAAATGACAAACTTGATAATTATTTATACAGAACGACAAACTTATTAACTATGTGATACTAGTGGATCA